>JARHVA010004952.1:307500-315000 GCA_037957365.1 Torreya grandis | reverse complement strand
TTATTTTATGCAAGGGAGATCTCTCTGATATAGAAGTAAAATTCTGCCAAAATTGAAAGATGATTACTGAGACTTTGAGCTTAGATTGTTAATCATATTTCTTTGTTTGAATGAAAAAGCAAGTTACTTTTAGACTTTGTGATGTTATATCTTGTGTCATTTTAGGAGATTATTCTTATCTCTATCTTCTGAATGCGTTCTTGTCTAGTTAATGAAATAAGCAAAACTTATGAAAGTAATTAGGAAGGTGTCATGAAGCCAATTGTGGGAAGACTTTGTGCTATTTACAATTTCCTTTAGTGTGTTTGTCTACTTTTTTTTCCTGTGTAAAGGACCTTGGGATGACTTTGTGCCCTCATTGTCCTTCGTATTTCACTCTTGGGCAGTCGAGTTGGAGGCTTTGTGCTACATCTCAGTCTGTTGGTTACTATGCCCTTTGTTACCAGTTACTTGTCACTACTTGAAAGAACTCCCACTGTTTTCTGCAAGACCACTTTTGAAAGAAGAGAAGTGCCTTCAATGTCTTCACCTGGATTTCTCCTTTGTTTGTGAACATCATCTCTAAAAAAAGAGAGATGGATGGTGTTATCCTACCCCTGAGTGTTATTTTTTGCTTATATATATATAGCCTCCTTTTTATAGGGAACTTCCCCTTGATGAGAGGAGATATTTGTCCCCTTTTGATGTGGTAAACCTGCACATCTGGTGACCAATCTCCCTATGTTGTGGTGAAGAGACCTATTTTGCTCATCAATTAGCTGGCGACAAAATATTCACCCAACAATTTTTTGGCGACTCTGCTGGGGAAGAGCGCGCAGTATGAAGTCTCAAGCTTCAAGCTGAAGCAGATCCTGCTCTTTTCTATTTTTGTTCTACAATCTGGAAACTCCACATTATACCAGAAACCAGAGAGCTCAAGGTGTTTTTGGACCCTATTTTTGAGTTGGTAAAACAGGGCAATTTCAATTTGTTCCCTCCCCAACTTCAAGTTCAACGATCCAAGAGTGTTCTTCCTACCCATACCAGGTCACCAACACAAAGTAGAGCTTCTTTTTTTGCTATCACCAGAGCTTTACCTATACATACTCCACCCAAATTTGTTATCCCTATTTTCCATAATCTAATCATGGCAGTTCAAGGCCCCTGGGGTAACTCTTTTGGTCCACTTAATCTAACTCCACCCCTACATGAGCTTCCATGTAGTTCAAGGAAGAATTTCCCCAAATTCTTTGGTGATGGAAAAGTTCACCCTGATGAACATATTTTTGCCTTCAGCATATCCTATGGTGTGGTTGGAGTGGAGTATGAAGACATAACAGTCAGGCTATTTGTGGAAACACTACAAGGCATTGCTACAGACTCGTTATACCATCTTCAGGGTAGGTCAGTAACTGACTGGGACACTCTTAAAGCTAAATTTGAAGCCAAGTTCAAGCCTGTAGAAGATGCACATGCCTTACTGGCCCAGCTCACATAGATGAAGAAGGAACCTCATGAACCTATGATGGATTTCATTGCAAAGTTTGACAAGCTGAGGAACTGGATTCCTATCATTGCTCAGCCAACACCTAAAAATCTCAAATATTTCTTCATCAACTCACAGCTGCTTAAAGTGAGTTTTCTACTGAGACAGGCTGGCCACATAAACCTTACTATTGCTCAGGATTTGGCTACTGAGGTAGAAGATGACCTTATCTTGGTAGGAAAGATAAGGAGAGATCATAACAGAGGTAAATCCTCTTCATCTTCTGAATACTCACCTACAGTCACCACTGACCCAATGGTGCAAAAGCTAAAAAATGAAGTGCTATCTCTCAGAAAGTAAATGGCACAAGGGATGTAATCTGTGCCTTCATACAGAGATGTACCAAGGAGGGCATTCCCCAATCAATCATATCAAGGCAATGCTACCAGGAATCAAGGACGGCTAAATTGCCTTCCTCCCCCACGAGGGAACCTTGTCATTGAAGCACCTCCAACCAATTCAGCAGTTGGATATCTTGAATCAAAATTATATTTCTCCTTCCAGCCTGAATTGAACTCTGAAAATGATGCTAATCTCTTCACTGAGGAAGAAGAAGAATCAACTGGCAACTCCAACATTGGTTTCTTGAATTACCAAGATGAACCCAGAAGTGAAGGTGGAGCTATTGAGGGAACTTACGTTGTATTCACCTGATCCAAGAACTAGTCAGCCCAGCACGCTGATAAGGAAAGAGCATAGGAATGAACTCAGCCTAAAATTTTAATTGCTAAGCGGGGAACCACTCTTCCCTTCCAGCTAAAGGACCTAGTGACTGCTAAAAAGGTGAATACCTCAATTGCGCCTTCACCCCCAACTTCAAATTCATAGACCAGTCCTCCCCCTTCTAAAAACCAAAAAGATGAACTCCCATCCTCTGTCCCTGGTCCATTTCAAATATTTGACACAATTGACCATATAAAAAAAACTAATATTCAAATGTCTGAATTTGAATTCCTTCAATCCAACCCTGATCAGTTGGATAAGTTGGTTCAATGTGTAAAGAACCAAGCCATCCTTGTAGGACAAGCAATTCCAAAGGTAACTCGTGATCCTCCCCAGAACACATCCACCAAGAATAACCTTGTCATTACTCCTCCTGTTGCTCCCAGGAGGACTAAACCGTTTTATGTCTCCCTGAAAATAAATGGACATCAGCTGAACAACTACATAATAAACTCAAGTGCTTCAGACAATGTCATGCCTGCCAAAGTAGCATAATCTCTTGGTCTCACACTAACCAAGACGTTTAAGAGATGTTTCTCCATGGAGAACAAATAAGTGCCACTACTGGGATAAATCAAGGATGCCCAATTTGCATTTCCAGCATTCCCAAATAAGATAATCAAGATGACTATCCTGGTGGCTGACGTCCCAGCATCATATGGCATCCTTCTTGGGAAGAATTTTTGTAAGGACGTTGGTGATGAGTTAAGCATGGACTTGTCTGAAGCAAGGATCCCAGTCAAAGGCATTATGCAGAGGCTACTCCCTGAGAAGGAAGAAAAATATGTGGTCACTAAGACATCAGCACCCGAAGCTCAAATTTTGTTTGAGTCTTCAGGCATGGGTAACTATTTTTTATGTATGGAAGAAGTTCATGAGGCATCTGATGAAGCTCCTGAATGTGATAGTCTAAAAATTAGTTTAGACAGAATAGCAGAAGACATGATAGAGCGTAATACAAATGCAGAAGAATTCCCCCTTCCAAGCAAAGAGAAATCTAAGGAAAATTTAGTGTCTTATGAGGTATGGATTCTAGAATTCGATGGTAGTTGCTCTTCTACCAGTTCAAGAGCCATAATTGTGTTGATATCTCCTCAAGGAGATATTTTTCCTTCATCATACAAATTGTAGTTTAGCTATACTAACAATACTGCTGAATACAAATCTCTTCTGGTTGGATTGAAAGCCGCTAAAGACATGGGCATCAAACTCCTTCATGCCAAAGGAGATGTTGAGCTGGTGGTTTGTCAAGTGAGAAACTTATACCAAGCCAAAAATGAGAGATTGTGCCACTACTGAAATCTAGTCTAGGATCAAATTGAAAGCTTTGATGCTTTCAGCATCTCTGACATACCCAGAGAATTCAATGATAGAGCTGATGCATTGGTGATTTCAGCAACTATCTTAGTTCCTCACCTAGACTTCATAGGAGACAAGTAAACCATCGAGCTATTCTTTTGACCAAGTGTACCTGATACTGCTAGTCATTGGCAGGAGTTTAACAATGACAATCAAATCATTACCTTCCTAGAGTAAAAAAGACAACTTTGCATAGTTGCACTTTGAAGGCAGTGAGCCTTAGAAGCTTGAACCAGTCCATGAATCAAGTTCAGATGTAGGTGAAGAATTACTGAAACTTAAAGGGAATAAAATCTCAAAAGGCCTAGTTTCCCTTGAGAAGCTATTTGACAAACATGACAGATTCATCAAACAGCAGCAAACAGATTCAAGCTCCTCTCAAGAGTTTGATCAGGTAAACTTGGGTGCCAAGGAAGATCCCAAGATGGTGAACATTGAGAAATGTTGCACTCCTTAGGAGAGATTCAAGTTCACTACTCTACTCCTCCAGTATATGGATGTCTTAGCATACTCCTATGAGGATCTGAAGTCACTCAAGCTTGAATAAATCCACCATGACATTCCTCTCAAAAGTGATTCAATGCCTTACAAGAAAAAATCTAGACGGTATAATCCAAAGATATCAGGTACTATTATGTCTGAGATATATAAAATATTGAATGCTAGGATAATCTTTCCAATCCATCATTTCACATGGATTGCCAACATAGTCCCTGTGAGGAAGAAGAATGGAAAAATTTGCCTTTGTGTGGATTTCAGGAACTTGAATCAGTCATCCCTAAAGGACAACTATCCTCTGGCCAACATGGACCGAGTGCTTCAGATGGTGACCGAGTCAGAGATGTTATCAATGTTAGATGGCTTCTCAAGATATAATCAAGTTGAAGTGGGTGAAGCAGACCAGCATAAGACTACCTTCACCACACCTTGGGGCACCTTTGCCTGTCAAAGAATGCCATTTGGCCTAATAAATGCTGGCACCACTTTCTAGAGAATAGTGGACCTTGATTTTAAAGACAAAATGGGTAAGTTCATTGTGGTATACATTGATGACTTGACCATCTTTTCCAAGCATCACCCTGACCATGTGCACCATTTATAAGAAGAGCTAGAATGCTACCACCAAAATGGAATTTATATTAACCCCAAGAAGTCTGTCTTTAGAGTGACAGAAGGGAAGCTTCTCGGACACATTGTATCTAGAGAAGGCATAAAGATTGACTCAGAAAGAGTTAAATCCATCCAGGAGCTTACTCTTCCCATGAATAAGACTGCAGTTCACTCTTTCTTCAAAAAAGTGATTTTTTTATGAAAGTTCATCCCCGAGTTTGCTAAGAAGACTCACCATATTGTGGACATGATGAATGGAAAGGCCACTTTCAGCTGGACTAAAGAAGGCAAATTGGCATTTCGAGATATCAAGACATCTATTGCCCATGCCCCAATTCTGGTTTGTCCAGATTATACCAAAGATTTTATCATGTACAGTTATGCTTTCGAGCACACACTTTCAACAATTCTAGTTCAACAAAACCAAGAAGGTGTGAAATCTCCCATTTATTTAATGAGCTGTCCTCTCAAAGCTCATGAGCTGAAGTACTCAAACATGAAGAAGCATGCTTACGTAGTGGTAAAGGCAGTGAAGCATTTTTGATTTTATATCCTGAACTCACGTGTTACTGCCCTGGTTCTTGATACCACAGTCAAATCCATACTAACTCAATAGGAGTTTGGAACCAAAAGGGGCAATTGGATTGCTAAAATCTAAGAGTTTGATCTAGTTATCAAACTGATGAAGCTGGTGCAGGGAAAGGGCCTTTGTAAATTGATTGCTGACAACAGACCTGAAGAAGTAAGGCATGAAGGAAAAGAAGTAGAAGACATGCCAACAATCCTCTTTGTCTCTACCACGAATGAGTGGTATTCAAGTATTGTTCATTTCCTTATGGTGAGTGTTCTGCCCACCTATCTTGTAAAGAAAGGAGGACTATTAAACTGAAAGCTACCAATTTTGTCCTCTGAGAAAACGGCCTGTACAAGAGGAGCCTTGATGGAGTGTTCTTTCACTGCATGGATAAAGAGCAACAAAACCAAATTTTGAGGTCCTTCCACAATCTGGCCTATGGAGAACATTTTTTTGCTCCTATAACTGCCCACAAGATTCTTAGAGCCAAGTATTACTAGCCTGCTTTGTTTCATGATGCATACAAATGGGTACAAAAGTGTGAACTGTGCCAACATTTCGTTGGAAGACCCAAGTTAGTGGTCCTGCCTCTCAAGCCAGTGGTGATAAAAGAGCCATTTCAGCAATGGGGAATCAATTTCATTGGTGCTGTAAACCCATCTTCAAGTGTTGGACATGATTGCGTCCTCACAGCCATAGATTACTTCACCAAATGGGTGGAAGCAATTCCAACCAAACATGCTACTTCAGAAGTAGTATGCAATTTCCTTAAGGAGAACATCATTTTCAGGTTTGGGGTTCCAACCAAAATTGTGACAGATAATGCTGCATGTTTCTCTTCTCATGAGATCACTCAGTTCTATTTTTACTATGGGATTACCCTCTCCCACTCCTCTGATTATTTCCCACAAGGGAATGGCCAAGCTGAATCGAGCAACAAGAACCTGGTGACCATCATCAGGAAGCTGGCAGATGACAACCAATGAACATGGCATAAAGCATTGGTTGATGCTTTATGGGCGGATAGAATTATGCCCAAGAGGGCAATTGGTATGTCACCTTTCCAACTTCTGTATGGCCTCAATGTAGAGATACCAATTACCCTGGAGTTTCCAGCATTGAAATTGGCTAAGGTAGTTGAGGATCAGACGTATGAAAGCTCCATCGATAAGAGGATCATGTGCTTGACTGAGCTGGATAAGCAGTGAACTATGGTGGTGGACCGAATTGTGCAGCATCAAAGTCTGGTGAAGAAGCTCTTTGACCAAAAAGCAAAAAATTGGGATTTCCAGATTGGAGATCAAGTCCTGTTGTGGGACAAGAGAAGAGAACCAAAGGGAATGCATAGGAAATTTGATTCCCTGTGGAGAGACCCGTTTACTATCCATCAGCTCAATGGTGAAAATAGTTTCCTGTTGAAGTAATAAGATGGCATGCTCTTTTCTCTGCCTCATAATGGGCAGCATCTGAAGCACTTCGACTCTTGAAATATCAGATGAGATTACCTATACATATGTATATTTGTATAGTCTTTAGTTCTATTTTGTGCTTTTCATTTTCATTTTTGGTGCCATTCTTTTTGGGTAGCATGACTCCATAGCCCAATAGCACACTTCAAGGCACTGGAGATTCTGGTTTCTACTTCCCTCAGTTGTTCCAAGTTTTCAACTGAAAGAAGTTCCCCAACTGGAGCCAGCTGTTGTTCCCAAAATATGTCACTCATTTTTGGGACAACATATGAACTATTTTTGGTCCTATAGGCCAAAAATTTCTCTCTTCCCTTCTCAAAAATTGTTCTGGGCATTCAAGTTCTCCATTTTTCAAGCTTTTTCAGCTAACGGACTCTGCAGGCTCATTTCTACGGACCTCACAGGCTCATTTCTATGGACTCTACAAATATGTTTTTACAGACTCTACAGGATAGATTTTATGGACTCTTTCAAAGCTCAAGAGACTTGGAGAAAACTATGGACTCTGTAGGCTGGATTCTATGGACTCATTTCTACAGACTCTGCAGGATGGTTTCTTGGTTCTATGGACTGGGAACTACAGACTCCACAGACCCATTTCTATGAACTCTACAGGAAAGAAACAAGTTTTCAACACTTAGCCATTTTTCAAGACAGGTTCAATGCCTCGGTTCAACCAAAAAATGTTCATCATCAAGCTTCAGAGAAAGGATTGAACCATTGAACCTTGAACCAAAATG
>JARHVA010004952.1:285000-302500 GCA_037957365.1 Torreya grandis | reverse complement strand
AAGGACTTTTTTACCCTCCTCCACTCTAGAAGAGTTGTTGATAGAATCAAAGTTGTCAAAGAAGAAAATGCAAGACTTACCAAACTTATTGACATCTTGCAAGATTTTGTGCATCACTATCATGGTGTTTTCTTGGCACAAGCTACTTCTCTAGAAAGGGAGGCAACTCTCCTTTAATGTCTCCAGGTTGTGCCCTGTAAAGTCTCCAATTCTCAAAGAATTGTTTGTGATAGGCCTTTATCTCTTAGTGACCTTCATGAAGCTGTTAAGTAGATGGTAGTCGATAAAGCTCTAGGAATTGATGGTTTCTCATGTGACCTTTATCAAACCCTATGAGACATTATTGATCCTGATATGCACTAGGTGTATTATGAAGCTATTTTAACCAATTCCTTGGGAACCCTTATTAATCAAGGGAATATCAAGTTCATCCCCAAGGCTGGTGATCTACAATTATCACAAATTAGAGATCTGCTACTTTGCTCAATGTCTTCTATAAGATTATTATCAAAGCTTTGGATCTCAGGTTGAAGCACATTCTCCCTTTAATTGTTCATAGTGAACAAATAGGATTCATACAAAATAGGTTCATCCTGAACAACATCATCATTGTCTGGGAAGGTATGGAATAGGCTAGGCTTTCTAATCAAAAGGTTGTATTTGTTAACATTGATTTTGAAAAGGCCTATGATTGTATTGAGTGGTCCTTCATTCTAGCCATGTTACAAGCACTTGGGTTTGGCCCAAAGTTTGTTCAGACTGTTAATATGACTTTTTAAGATGCAAAGACTTGTATTACTATTAATGGCACCTAGTCTTCTTAGTTTGAATTGCATCGCTCCATTAGGAAAGGCTATCCTTTATCCCCTTCCCTATATGTTCTTGTAGCATAAGGTTTAAGCTATCTTCTAGCTAATTATGTTGCCAGGGGTTTGATGAAATGTATCTATCTCCTGTAGTTTGATAGACAACTTTTAAATGGTTATTTCACAGATGACTCCTTTCTCACTCTCCAAGAGGAAGAAGAATCCGTTAAGAATGCCATGGAATGTATGCACATATTTTGTTTGGCTTCAGGCTCATCTATTCAATGGAGGAAAACCCAATGCTACAAGTAGGCTTTAGGCCCAAAACCTCCTTGGCTTAAAAACTTTCAAACGCAGTGGATTCTCCCAGAAGTGCAGTTTAATTTTTTGGGCATTCTTTTTGCCTTTCAGGCCTCTCCTTCTGACTTATGGTCATATGTGGCATAGAGAGTCGAAAAAAGGATTTCCGTTTGGATCACTAAGCATTTTTATTTGGTTGGCAAGTTTCAAATCTGCTCTAAAGTTTTGGCAGCCATGCATGTGTATTACTCCTCTTGTTGGGCCCCTTATAATGTTGCCTACAACAAATTAAAAAAAACTTCTAAGGGATTTTCTTTAGGCTAATTCTGAGGGACACAAGAGCTTCCACAGAGTTGCTTGGAACATTTATTGTCATCCCAAGGAAGTTGATGGACTAGGTCTCCTCGATATTAAAATCCAAGGACTTGCTCTTGAGGCCAAATGGGTAATCAGAGGTCTTTCTAGGGATGAAGTCTGGAAGATTCCTCTCTACCACTATATCTCTAGGGTCTCCTCTATGGCAGGGAAACGTGGTAAGCCCTGGGGCTTCACTCCTTATCACCCCAATGTCAATCAAAATTAAGGGTTCCTTTGTAATTCAAAGCTTATAGAAATCTTGGGAGAAGCTTAAGCCTCACCTCAATTGGGCTAGTGAAGGGTTCAGAAAAGGCATCTCCAATAATTCTCAGTCCCTTTGGTGGTTGCCTTTTCTTAATTTTCACAATGTTTTCTTTGCCTTGTTCCCCTGGTTTAAAGGGCTATGCCTTTTTAGAAAACGTGTGAAGGTTATCAGTGATCTATTTTGTAAGGAGAGTAGGGTTTGGCTCATTTGGCAACAACTTCAAAATAAATATCAATTAATAAATTTAGATGCAGAGTTTATTGCGAAAATTCAAAGCTCCATACCTGATGAATATTTGCATAAGGTTGGAGTTAATTCTCTTGTTCCTTTGTGGAGGGATTGGCATTAGCCTATAACCACCCCATTCACCTGTTATTATCCATGGATGTGACATCAATTACTTGCCCCTCAACATATTCCAGTTAATATGCTCAATAGTAGATGGAATCTCCATTCTCATGACATGATCTGGACCCAATGTTTTAACACAATATCGTTTGCTTCTATTGAGCCCAAAGAAGTTCATTTTTTATGGTGCCTTCTTTACCAAGACTTGTCTATGGGAAATCGGCTCAAGCATCTGGGTGTGTCTAACCCCATCTGCTTGGTTTCTCAACAACCAAAGATTGTTAAGCATCTCTTCTAGTTTTGCCCACATGCTCAGTGTGTGTGGCACTGGATTCACTCACTTTTTCAGTGTTTTCATTCGAAATTCTACACATGGAAGATGGTTCCCTTGGGGGACTCATCGTTGTTGCCTGCAAAATATAATCACTTTTGGCAGATCTTTTGAGCTGACATTTTGTTTCAAATATGGAAAGATAGGAATATGATTGCTTTAATCATGAAAAGTTGGAACATAATTTTTATGTTTCTAACAAAATTATTATTCTCTCTAATGTCACTCTTCCGATTCAAAGCCAAATAGACAAGGTCCATCTTGAGTTCAACCACCTCTAGTGTTTGTTTGATCACTGGGGAAATGCTCCATGTGCAGTCAACTGGGAACCTCTTGAACCCCCATGACATCCTTCACCTCTTGGGGATGAGGACATGGCCCAAGACGACAATGGTCCAGATCCAGACACAGGGGTTACTCTCCATGCTGGTCACCACCTCGCTGCCCTTCTCTTCATCATGGTGGTCCAAGTGGCTCTTTCCGATCTAGAGGTGATGTTTGGGGTTGGGGATCTCCTCCCCCATCCCAGGGTAGTGATAACAGAGGCTGGGGTTCGCCTCCTCAAGGCAAATTCCTACACCTAGCTTTGGCTATTTCTCCTGAAAGAAATTAAAATGAGACTTTGGAAGCAACAAAATACCAGTTGGGAGCCCTTATCTACGGACAAAGATCCCCCTACCATGGGAGGTTGGGGTGATAAGCCTCCATGTCCATCGTCTCCTCCGCATCCCATGATGTCCATGTTTGCTACTGCTGCTTAAATGTTCTCGTTAATGTTATTTGTACTTTGGTTTCTCTATTTCACTGACAACTGATATGATGTAATTTTTCAGTGTGGTCATTTTGTGATCACTTTTTATGACTTTTTTTAAGGGTTTTTTAAACCTTCAGTGTGACTTTATTCATGGATATGACTTTTTTACTTTTTTTATATGATTAATGTTGTACCATATCTTATTTTATATTAATTTATAAACACTTCTCAATTAAAAAAAACCCAAATTAAAAAATATATATATATATTTTTAAAATTTACATTATACTAATAGTTGAATAATTACAAAACAATGTAAGATTCCTTATCGATGTACCTTTCACACATTGAGCTGCAATTTTCAATTAGCTGTCTACCATGAGAAAGTGGGGATTCTCATGGAAAGATTCTTTGACAATATAAAACTACTAAATCTAAACATGTCACTATAGCCAATCATTACGTGGGGTCCTCTGCCTTATGATATATTAAACTTTATATAAAATAAAATCTTAAGGTAAGAAGGTCATAATCATTACGTGGAGTCCTCTATTGTGATATAATATTACGTTGAATACACGAAGACAAATCTATCTATTCAAAAGTTTATTAGAGTCCAATTTTTAACTCCTTTCTCGACCGGATTTTGAGATTGACAAATTTCATTTTAAAAATAGTATCACTTGAAGAAATCATGGGGTAGTTCATGCGATAAATTTTTGGTATTAACAAAGTCACCAAGGCTATTTTTGAGAAGATCATGATATAATATTTGGGAATTAGAGTTTTTATTATAAACTTGGTAGTTTCATAGTTTCTGGTTTTAATCCATTTTTTATAAAGGTTTACAAACGTTCAAAGATGTAAGGCATAGTCAGTGGATTTGTCATATGTGATGGTTGGAGAGATGCCTCAAATGTCAATAGAATCAGTGTAGGGAGTTAGAAGCTTGGTTTGTAGTGTTTGAAGCATCTTTTTTATGAATGGGAGGTTGAGGAATAAGACGCCCATGATCATCTATGAGGGTAGGGGAGGAATGATACTTATTAGGTTGACCCCAAATAACTTGTTATGATTGATTTGTTGTTTACAAAATAAGGTTTTGTGTTCAAAACATGTGATTGTTATTGATGACTTGCATAAAGGCCATTTAGTCCAACATTTTGGCAAGCACATGTGCACTATCTAGTGGAGGATTTTGTCCATTCCCTAAATAAATGAAAATGACATTGTATTAAATATTTTGATTGAGATTCTAAAAAATTGTGCCATGAGGAGCTAAGGATATAGAATTGAAATGCATTGAAGAGATCTCACTTTTAAGTTGAAATCATAGAATAACACCCTAACAAATATGTGTTTGGATCTTTAATACAAAGTAGTTACATGGTTTTTTGTTTTTAATCCATTATGTATAAAGGTTTACAAATACTAAAAGATGTAAGGCAGGGTCAATGGACTTGTCATATGTGATGGTTGGAGAGATACCTCAAATGTCCATAAAATTAGTGTACGGAGCTAGGGGCTTGATTCTTACTGTTTGAAACATATTGTTAGGAATGGAAGGTTAAGGAATAAGATTCTCATGTCCATATATGAGGGGGGGGGGGGGGGGGGGGGGGGGGGGGGGGGGGCGGGGAGATGATACTTATTAGGTCAACCCCAAATAACTTGTTACTATTGATTTGCCATTTGAAAGAGATGGTTTTGTGTTTGGACCATGTGATTGTTATTGATGACTTGCATAAGGGCCATTTAGTCCAACAATTTGGCAAGCACTTGTGTGCTATATAGTGGAGGATTTTGGCTAGGGCTATTAAGAGGAAGAGGATTGTTAAATTTTGTATTGATAGGAGTAATAATGATAAATGGTTTGATCTTTGATCTAGAGTTATTTAGTTTTTTTAGGTTTCGATTCTTAGGAGAATAAATAGTGTTTCTATAAAGATCCAGCACTGAACAATGAATAAAATATGTACTTGTAATAAAAATTATTACACTACTATGACATGCTTCACAAAAAATAGTACTTAAGACCTAGTACTAAAATCTATACTTATAGTAAAAATTATTACACTACTATGACTTGAAGTATAAAGATCCAACACTGAATGAGGAGTAAAATATGTACTTGTAGTAAAAAGTTTTAGACTGCTATGACTTGTAGTATAAAGATCAAACATTGAATGATGAATAAATCTATACTTGTAGTAAAAAGTATTAATCTGTATTTGTAGTAAAAGTATTACAATAATATGACATGTTTAGATCATGATATTATGCTCTAAGTATTGTCTAGAGTGTAATATCCCGGTCTAAACATATGACACCCAAGACCCAAAAAACTAGATGAGAGAGAATGTGAAAAGAAAGAAAGGGAGATGTGACAACATACCACAAAAATTTCCAATAATACATAACTTGGACCAATGATCAAAAAATACATAAGTACCTTAGAATCAAGCAATTTAATGACTAATAAATATATAAGGACATTTTTTGGTGTCTACCTTTTATTCTAATTTGATATACATGTATGTATGCACATATGTATCAAAATAAGGAAGACATGGTATGGATATGAGATTTTGTACTCCTAAATCTCTTGAACCAAACTCCAATGTATCTTTGATTCTTGTAAAAATATTCTTTCTTTTTCTACACATGCATGTGTAAACTCTAAATAACAATACGATGGAAAAATATGAAGCACTAAAAATAATATATCATCTAATCACATATAAACATGAGCATGATATGTCTTGGATTCAAACCCCCTCAATTTAATGGCCTAAGTCATCAAGAATTGAAGTGAGATATATTGTTAATATCGGACCTTCAATCCCTATCATCGTATATCTAGTCTTGTTTGTACTAAAAATCAACAGTAATTAGAGTACCAAACTAAATCAATATAGAATATGGTTCCCTTAGAATTTGAGAAGAAAATGTGAAACAATGATGATTAGACTCAAGAAAGACTAATGATATTGTGAATATGAGACAATGACATACAAATGTTAGAAATCATAAATAAATTGATAATATCTAAAAATAAAAAGCTAATATATCTCTTACATCACCCTATGTAACAATATTAGTACACAAAATAACATATATCTTGTAAATGGATAATTGTATAAAGTAATGATAAGTGACTGAGAACATAGAATTAATGATTTTTCCCTCACATATATAAAGAAAAAGTGTGTTAAAAATATAAAATTACAACATTATTACTTTTTACATTTGGATATAGAGCTTTGAGAGAGGAGTATCATGGGTGAACAAAGAGGGTTTCTATCATATAGACTAGGTCGTGTATGAGCAAAATCCATACCAACTGATTAAGCACTTCATCAAAGTAATTTGAAACCCAAATTTTATGATTTTTTTTTTTTTAAATTTTGAAAATTTAAAATTTACTCATATAGGAGATAAAATCCATGCTTTGGACATCATCTCCATGTTCCAGACATGGACTGTACAGTTCTAGAAAGAAATTTCATGATGTTTCAAATAAAATATATGACCTTGGGGGTAACTATATAATTCTAATAAAATGTATGGTCCTAGAATGAATTGTACGATTCTATCAAATTGTATTTTTTTAATATTTAAAAATAATATATTTTTATTGATTAAATGAGGGGTTCTATTAGGACTCTCACCTATTAATATAAAACTAAAACATACAAAAATTAATGAGGGTGGTGAAGCCATTACATAACATAATCAATAATCAAACATATAAAAGACTAGAAGAGGGTGGAGAAACCATTACATAAGTTAGGCAAATAAACCATAAACCAAAAAGAGCCATAATGAAGAGCAACCAAATTTTAAAGCGTAGTAAAAACTAAAACATGGCCCTTTCCATTCCTTAGTGCATAAGGGTATACCATTGGTGTAATTTTGCATTCCACAAATTAGCGGTCCATGAACTTGCCTTGACCAACATGGAACTTTGACCAATTATTCTAGGCCATGAAAATGAAGGCAATGGCTATGGCAAAAGAGGTGGCCAATTCTAACTGCCGCAATGGAATGAAGGTGTGAGGGGTGCCTTTTAGGGTTTCCTCAATACTGATGGGGCCATGACCATCACAAATAATTATCTGACATCATATCCAAAACTAGTCAATTGGTAAAAAATAGCCCTTGAAAAACACCCTGGCAAGGGAACTAAAATGTTTGTGTTTGTAATCAAAACAAATATCTTCAACATGTTTTTCATTATTTTATTCATATTTTAAGGCATCCCAAGATTAGGAATCCTTGAGGAGGTCTAGCTCCTCAAGACTGGACCAAACCACGACCAATAGCTTTTGAGCTTGGAGAATAAGTTCAAGATCCACACATGCATTGATAGGTGCACCCTAACCAAACAAGACTACAAAAACTTTAGGAGTATAATATTACACTTTAAACACATTTGGAGTATAATAGTATACTCAAAACAAATAACATATAAAACCTACAAAACTAGAGGAGAGAGAATGAAAAAAGAGAAAAGAAGAGACATGACAACAAACTATAAAACTGGACAATAAGTTTTGATTTAGACCAATAATCAATAAATACATAAATACCTAAAAATCATACAACTTAATAATTAATGAATACAAAAGGACCATTTTTAAATGTTTATACTAAGAAAATAGGGATTAAAAAATTCTTCCTTAGAGGCTCAACAATAATGTTATTATAAGCAATCATATACAACAATCCAAAAATGATTCGAAATCATATTATTCAAGATTATTTTAAGTTTGAAATAATCATTTTTACATTGAAGCCATAATATATTCCCCAACAATAGGGCTCATAGCTTTATTACCATACATTAAAGGGGTGTCCAATAAGCTTTTAAAAATTCTAAAATGTCAAAATATCAAAACCACTTTCTTATCCAAAATCAAATCAAGGAATTCTTTAAAATTGGTTAAAGACCAGGTGGAATCATGGTAAAAAAGTGGAGTTTACAAAATAAGTGTTCTTAAAGGTTCCCCTACATTGGTGAAATGGGGAGGTCCATCCAGACAAGGATCAAAGAACATGTTGCAGACATCCATCTAACATCCATCTAAGAAAGAAGAGAAGTCAACTTTGCCATCGAGATAGGGTGACACATGTTGACTTTTATTTGTGATGAAGTAAAAGGGCTTCATCACGATTGGAGACCCATAATTAATATATTAAATGGTTTAATTAATTAAAAAAAGAGGGTGCTTGCGTTAGGTCAAGGTTATTTTTGGGTTATACATTTTTCGCTTAATTTTTAAATATGTGGTTTAATTTTTTTTAATCTTGTATTTTATTAATCAAAGGTATAATTAATATTATATCTTTTGGTTTGAAATATAGGTTGGTAATGTATGCATAGTTTTTGTTTATGCAACAATAGTATTTATTATTATTTAAATAGGTATAGTCGTAATTTTAATTGTAACATCTATGATCAAACTAATTATGAATATTTATAATCTAATAGGTAAATATTTAAATATAAAATACATTTAATATGGATTATATCTCATAGATAAAATTAGAAGATAGGATGGATGTTTTTATTTAATAACTCGATGTTTTTTAGCTTTTTCAAACAACTAACTTTTTATAACTAATTTTTAATAACTATCTAAAAGACACCAATTGATTTATAAAAGTAGTCAGGGTTCATTGCTCTAACATTTATGTTCTTCATAATGATAGATAATAGAATATGATCCAAAATGACAATCTAAAATCTCACAGACAATTTATCCAAAAGCCATATTTTCTATCATTATCATTTTAAAAAGTCCACAAAGAATGTAGTATTATCTAGACAAGATTGAACCTAACAAAGTCATCAATGGCCACAAGGCCCAAGACATAATCATTTAGATATGCATCAACCAATATGATTTCCAAAACAAAGCTCACACCTTTGCCAAGGATTTTCAATAAAACAAGAACTACATACATATCAAGTCTAATGATTTCATAGGCTAAACCAAACATTAATATTGCGAAAGTCATTCCCCAAGGTTTTAAGTCAAAGTTTACCCATGAACCAAGATCTCATGCTTTCAAAGGCTAAACTGAAACATAAATATTTCCAAAGTCATCCTCCAAGGTTTTAAGTCAAGGTTTACCCGTGAACCAAGATCGTTATTTACACTTTTATCCATGCCAATATACATGCTTAGAGAATCAAACAATATCATAAATATTTGAACTATACCCCTATCATTGTGTCTCACTAAGTAATGCCATAATGCACAACTGTAAGGTAGAAAAAACATGGATAATAACTTACTCAAAAAATCCCATGATTAATAATGGTGATACCATGTTATTTAAGTTAGGGTTATGACTAAAGGTTATCCCAACCCTGTAAAAGCATGCCCTGCTTTAGTTTATAAAACATATACACACATGGATTAGGCTAAAATATCATAAAAGTATATATTAACATACATCATACATCAATCAAATGTCAAACATGTATAAAACACACATGCAATGACATCCATAACATTCACATATAATAGACTAGCATGGAAAACCCAACTAAATAGTTGCAAGAACTATTATGACAACTACAAATGAAACATTATCAGGTATACACAAACATAATGCAATGAAAAAACAACCACAAATAGACCTTTTAATAATATGTAATAATACATAATATATGATCCAGGAGGATCTCCCACCAGTAGTTCTAGTGATATTATTAACCTTATTCTCATAACTTACATTAATTGTGGTTACTTCAATGGTATACAGTAACCTAGAACAAAATTTAGAGGTTCATGGTACCTCCAAGATCATCAAATTATATCTAATAGATGCCACACATACGTTTATAGTGAAACAATGCAATTTATGGAGATTATATATGGTACACCCACGAGCACACTAAACCTTATGCAATATCTACTAGTGGTTTTGGTAGGGCCCTACACACCTCCATGACACACAACAAAGGCCAAATCACAAGGTGCGGTCCCAATAGGTGCTAAAAACTTGTTTCCTCCATCTCAATAGGAATAAAATGCATATTTTTCAAAATTTTAGTAGGTGTAGGATTGAGGCGCAACATCCCATTTCACAAGGCAACATCTTGTGCAAAAATGTTAAGTGTTGTTTCTGATGCCAACCAACTCAATCATCAAAAATTGAATATTCACATATATTCTCAATTATTTCAATATTTTTAATGGTTCTTTATGCTTCTATGGATTTTTAATATATGTATACATATTTTTAACATTAGTTAACAATTAGAGTAGAAGATAGACATCCATACATCTTAGATAAGAGTATGACATATATAGAATGTAGAGATTAATAATAAATTATGTTGGAGCTCTCTCTCTCTCTCTCTCTCTCTCTCTCTCTCTTATTTGCATTATATCTAATATAGCTTGTACACACACATACAACACATCTAGATTCTTAGGTGTTGTCTAACAAATTCCTCATAGGCCCCAAATTAGTGGTATCAGAGTGGTTCGTATTGTTTTTGCATATCCCATTGAATGAGGATAGAGTATTAGAAGATCAGAATCAAACCAAGAGACACATCACACTACATGTCATGTCATTTCAAGCAAGCTCAAATAGAAATAAATAACAACTCACAAAATGAAATTTGAGAGATGATCACTAATAACATTGCAAAGGTGTTCAAGAGGAAAAGACATTTATGTTTAACTAGTTCACTAAAGTCCTCAAATAGGTGGTTCCATTGATTCATAAATTAGGTAAAACTTTTGGTGGTCGAATCCCCCTAGGTTTAAAGCAAATCTAGACATTCTTGTGTTTGAGGGGAAAATAATTGTGAATGTAATAAATAACTAGTTAGATCGATTAGAGAAATATTTATCTGCGAATGACCTTTCTGAAGAAAATAAAATCAAGATTGCACTTTTAAAATTTTCTTCACCCATCGAGAATTGTGAGAAGACTATTCTCTGTCAGAGAAAGACCACATAGAAGAAGAATTTGAACTAAATTGGAAAAAATTATTGGAAGCTTGCAATGATGAATATTTATTGAAGATGTCTAGGGATCGCTACATTCAATGGTAACAACTGCAATAAGGACATGCCCAATTATTCTAAGCTTACACTAATAACTTTCATAACTTGTATGCGAGACTAGGCTCATTTGAATCAAAACAACATAGAGTTCTCAACTATTGTAGTAGCCTATAACAATCCATACAGTCCAACCTAAAGTTAACTAAGGTCAAGACAATGGGAAAATCATATCACTATGAAATAAAAATTGAAGAAGAGTTCAAGATGGAGATCAAGTAGGGCACATTGTCTGCAGCAAAGAAACTACCTCCTTCAAATGGAAAGCGACAACAACTAAGACAAGTAAAAGGTGTGAAAAACATAAAAAACATTAGCCACTCCAATTCATAGTGCCATGCTAAGATTAATTTTCTTACGTGGGTAAATAATAAGGATTATGAATTGAAACCCTCCAATGAATAATTGACATAGATCCACATGTTTTAGCATCCACCACACAAGTAACACTAATATCACAAGATGTTGAAACGGAATGCTTATTCAATTTAAAGATGTGGGTGCAAGGGTCAATACATATTTTTTTGATAGATGGAAGTAACATGAAGAGCCTCATCTCTAAGAAACTATCAAACAACAATTATAAACAACTAAATTTTCCAACAATGCCTCATCTACAACCTTAAAAATTGGGATGGTTTAGTTCTTGAAACAACAAAGGTATACACATCACTCTCCAATGTTGCTTCTCATATTATATATATCCTTTCAAAAAATAATTAGTTTGTTATGTAGTCTCAATTGATGTATGTGATGTACTCCTTTGGCATCCATACATGTATAGTCACCAGTGTGTGTACACCAATCTTCGCAGCATAATTTTATCGATAGGTAAAAGGATATATTAAATTATTGAAGTGACTCCACACTCTAATCATCTGACACTAATTACCAAGAAGATTGTGCCATACAACTATGCATATTCAACATTCAAAACTTCACCTCTTGGTAATGCATATCTTAAATAAAAAAAGATTGATCAAATATTGGAAATCATGTATACATAAAACTATTCTATGCTAATGTACAAAGTCATTAAAGTAGGTCAACTCTTGTAACAAGCCAAATGTTTCATGATGTATCAAATAGGAGCCAAGGTTCCACACATGCTTCCTAGACTTAATGCAATCGGGACTATTTATTTACACGGAGGGGTGAACGACTCAAAGGGATCTCCTAATAATAATTCTAATGATATTGCCAACCCTATTCTCATAGCTTGTTATAAATATGATTCCTAATTTAATGACATGTTGTCCCATAGAACCTTTAGAGGTTTGCAGTACTTCCAAAATTATCAACCTATCTCCAACATATGTTGCACACACTTCTACAATAACATAGTGCAACATGTGCAGATCAGATGTGATGCCCCCATGTGTGCACCAAACCTTATGTGGTATACACCAATGGCTTCAACAGGTCCATACACCCCTCCATGTTGCATTTCAAAGGCCAAATCACACATCACAGTACCATCATGTGGTGACAACTTGTTGATTCTATCTTGACAAGCATGGGGCACATGTTTTTCAAAGGCTTTGTTGATGCAAGGTTGAGGGGCAACATCCTCTTTCATGAGGCAATGTCTCATTCCAAAATGTTGAGTGTTACTTATAATTTTAGTGAGCTCAATTGTTTCGAATTATGTAATGATTCTTTCTACCTGCACAAAGTTTTAATATATGTATACAATTTTTAGATAGTTATCAATCACAAATCAAGATACACATCTTTGTCAAGAAATTCCATGTATATAATGCACCTATTAATAAAAATTTCTATTCCAGTTATATTGTCTCTCTCTCTTGGTCATCTACATTATATCTCATATAGTTTACACATACACGTATACATAGCATCTAGATTCTCATTTAGGGTGTTGTCCATTGGTTTCCTCTTGGGCCCCAGATCAATGTGGGCCTCAAATCAATACATGTGAAATACTAGTGTTGTGCACATCTCTCTGTTAATGTCATTATGGAGATTCCTATCATCTCTCTAATTGATATCCTCCCTTCAATCGCCTACAATAAGAGGGTTGGACACACAATCACAAGTTTAATGAACACATGTAGGTTTTCCAATATCAAAGTATGATAAATAATAACGAACTGATAACAAATGCTCAATGATAATTTATGACTCAATTGCATCATAATGAGATTAAGGACAACTTATCATATGAAACAAATAATTGCTCTAACGAATCATCATCCAATAAATAAATATCTAAAAAACAATTGTTCTAATGAAAAACATTTCCTAATATGATCAATACTGAAAGTCATCTTAACATAAATGTTAAACGTTAATTAATATTCTAGTTGCATAAACATAAAATAAAACTAACAACACTTATTAATGTGAATTAATCCACATGTCCAAACATAATATCAAATTCATATTACAGGGAAAATGGGATATGGCACCAAAATTATCTATGCCAACCAAATTTTTAGGAACCTTGCTCAAATGTCTAGATCTGATCAAGGTTGAATGTATGAAGTCTTGGGACACTTCTGACGAGTGTATGAAGTGTTGGAACAATCTAATGGGTGACAAGAACAGTTTAAAATGAATTGAAGACTATATTATTTTGGTTCTAATTTCATGTTTCCTTGGTCTAATTTATGTGTTGCAATGCATGCAACGTGCCAAATATACTTTCTTCTCCTTGCCCTATAATGGTAGTAATATCTTACCCCTAAATGATACAAACCTCTCAATAAATGAAGTCGAAAAGTAGTAAATTGCATAAATAAAAATAGCTTCAAAGATACACAAAACATTAAGTCATGCGCTACAAGTACTCTAATGATTTCTTGATCTCTATAGAATTTTGTGTCAATGATCAATTGAATGTTAACAATAACCTATGTCATATCTTTGTGAAAATGAAGTGTAAGGCATGTGCATTCAAAAGAAAACTGAATTCAAATTAGGGCCATACTTATTGCTAGCATGTACAAATCAACATCAAATAGTAAAAATGTGAAAAATATAAGATAAAAGGAATATATGCTCTCTAAAATGACGAAGATAAAAGAAATACTTACAAATATTGAGACGCTTTTGATAGATATTAGAAATATTATGATACTTCTACTAAATATGAGAAATATTAAAATACTTCTAATTAAAATTAAAAATGTTGGAACACTTTTTTTCACAATAATCAAAATAAAAAAAGATAAAAACTAAAAAAATAAAAATAAAAATGAAAATTATCATCAACTAACAATCCCACCAATAATACACAATTTAAATTAATAATCGAAACAAAATAAAATAAAACCCTTGAATGATCCTTGAATCATACTAATTAATAACTTAAAAATACCTTAACAATTTTAAATATCTACTCACTCCAATAAAATCATACTAATTAATGACTTATAAATGCCTTTTAAGTACCAATTTCAAATGTCCACTAATTCCAATAGATTATCGTTTTCAGGTGTCCCCTCATTCCAAAAAAAGAAAAAAGATTTTGTTTTTGGTTTTTTCTTGGGGGGCAGAGCCACATGAATCATGTGACATGGGATTTGATATAATCTTGCCACGTAAGAAGGCAAGATGCTGCCTAAATAATGTCCCCATCAAAACTTGGCGGCAAAAGACACTGAGACGTACATTGATCCATTCTACCGCCGTTTTTAGCGGAAGACAATCCAAATTAGCAACGTTAAGAACTAAAATGGAGATTCACATTCTTAATAAATTATAATGGAGAGAAGTTAAATTGAATTTAGATAAATAAATGCAATTCAATTAAATTGCAATACAAATACATGGAGAGAAGTTGACTTAAAAGAGTTTAATATAAATAAATTAAATATTTATAAATAATATATTAGAATTAAAAAATATATATTAATAAATTATATTTGATTTGTTTTTAAAAATAATATAATAAATGTAAATATAAGATTTTCAAATATATTTTGAAAATTAAAAAATTAGGGGATAATTATTTAAATTTGATAATGAAAATCAAGGTTTTTTGGTAAGATAATGAGAACATCAAAAACTCTTGATGTATAGAAAAGATTATATAAATCATCAAATTTTATTTTTTACATATTTAAATCGTCAAGTTTTTTTTGGGAAAATGTAAGATATGCAAGATCTTTTTTAATGACTATGTTTTTTTAATTCAAAAAACTTTGCTCAATATTCTGCATTTTCATTTAATTTTTGGAAAAATGATTTTTTCTTCTTATCTTAATTATATAATTAAATTTAAAAATCATAAAGAAAATAACATATTTTTTAGGCCTTACATTATACCAAATAATAACGAAACTATCTTGATATTTGTCAAGACTCTACAATATAAAAAACATATTCCCTTGAATGATTGTTGTAATTGATCAACTAAGTAAACTATTGCGTATTTTAATGTTACAATAAATGTTCTAATTATTGTTTGTTTGTCCCTAAACGTTTGTAGATAGTTAGTAAATCTTTGTGAACAATAAATGGATTCTTTCTAGTGTTAGATATTTTTTCAAATGATTTATAGATGCTTAAGACACTTATATATTTATAAATAATTTGAATTCAAATTAAAAATTTATCGATATATAAAATGATAAAATTAATAAATATATAGTAAAAAATATGCAACCAAATTAATAAATGCATCTTAACAAAATAATATGCCAAACAAATCAAGTAACATAATATCATGATCTGAACATGTGTAAAACGTGATATTATGCTCCAAATATTATTCAAAATTATATTATTCAAGATTCTTTTAAGCTTGAAATAATTATTTTAAGATTTCTTTTTCCTAAGATGAAAGGTGACATAAGCATCCAACTCACAATCTGATTCTTTTTCCTCTATTGTGATATGATATGTCATTGTAACATCATTTGAATAGAGTAAGACAAATCTATTGAAAATTTCAATCACAATCAAAATCTGATTGACAAATTTCATTTCCAAAATTGTATCCTTAACGATAAGGACCCTACTCATAAATGTCATCAACAATGCACTTAATATGGTCCCAGCCTAATTAATATGTTTGGCGTGTCTCTAAGAAATGTAGAAGCTAATTATTCTATGTAATTTAGGTTTCCCCAATTTAAAAAAATTGTTTGGTATCGGTCAATCAGATGAGAATGTAAATGTAATTTGCTCAAGTTTGAGTTATAATATTTGGGAAAAGGTCCTTTTTTTCGATTTTATTGATTGAAATATTTTTTTAATTATATAAAAGTATTCTAAAATATTAAAAAAATAGTTTTTTTCATTAATAAAAAATGTAATATTGACAATTTATATAAATTTAGATTATAATTTTTAGAAAAATATATTAAAAAAAATCAAAATTGATTTTTTTTTTTTATATATCTATCATTCTTTACATTCAATAAGTTGAGCACATCATCTTCCCGCATGTCAATTTTATGAATAAAAACAACATAATATTAATAAAAAAAACTTGCTTCTCACATTCAATGGTGCTTTGCTCACAACGACTTTCAAGTTTTTTAGACTATACATTGAGATACTTATAGCCCTTGGGGTAGATGTTTGGATTGTTTATTTAATGTACTCTTCACTTAACAAGGTGTAATGTTCTTTATTATAACATTTCCCTGGGTTTTTGGATTGGTTTAGATGGTGCACATGGCACACATTTTATGATGTAACTATAGAGGGTGTGGATGAAGGTTTGAAAAGTTAAGCGTAGCTCTTGTTCTAGTTTTGATTTTAAAAAGTAAACACTTATCTTGTTCTGATTTGGATTTGAAAAGGTATGTAAATTCCTTATTTTTACTTGGATTCGCAAAGAATTGTAAATAAAATATATGTTTAATTTCAAATTGTAATGTTTGATTTTATTTTGATGAAATCTTGACAATGCAACCTTCCAAAATGAGACACTCCTCATTTTTAATCATTGATGATGGTTGGAAACAAATTGGCAGTGAAGTCAAGGATGCCAAGGCTATGTACAAGAAAGGGCACACTAAGTTGTCACATTCATCAATAGACATTGTTAAATAGCAATATTATTATATATTTATTTGATTTTAGGGCCTAATAAGCTTATTTTTTTCCACAAGATCCAACACATAAAAACTAAGAAATTTATTTTGATGTTAGGTTGCTAACTAATTGACTAGAATTAAAGAGAATCAAAAGTTCCAAAAGCATCGTAAAAGAGTTTAAATAACGAAAGATTTGCCCATCACAAACATGTTATGGAAGAAGTAAGTTCTA
>JARHVA010004952.1:0-280000 GCA_037957365.1 Torreya grandis | reverse complement strand
ATGGAAAATTTGTTCTATAATACGGGTGAAATATTTAATCCTACATACAAGATAAGATACATTGAATCTTTTCTATAATATTTTGCAAACAAGTGTAAAGCTGTTATGAAGGATGAATTATCTACTATGTCCTTTGGCAGAATAAATCAGAATATCAAAGCTATAAATAATAAGCTATGCATTGAAAGAAAGGCCCAAAAAGAAACTCTCAAGTTCTATAAATAAATTGGAGATAAATTCTGCAACACCCTAGATGATAATTTTGGTTTTGGATGTATAGATGCAAAAAAATATAGATAGTATAGAAGAAAGAAAAAGAATTATTCCTGCAAGTGCTCTCCTAAAAAAAATTTCCAAGAAGAAAGGCAATGGAAACCTAGATATAAATCTAGGAAAAGAAATTCATTCCCAAGATAATTTTTAGAAAGAGAAAACATGGATATCAAAAGAAGCCTGTTAAATGTTTCTTGTGCCAAGGAGATCATTATGCTAATAAGTGTCCTAATAAGAAGAAGGAATCTAAGAAAGTAAATTTATTAGATAGCCATGATCTGAATGAAGATGAATATATTTTGATTTTTGATGAAGAAGTTTTATATGAATTAAATATTATTTGAGATACAGATACTAATGAATTAGACAATCAGGTCAACATGAATTTTATCAGTAGTGAGTCTGAACCAGAATCTTTAGATTATGATTCAAAGGTAGGGTTTCAAATTCATATGATTTCAAGTCCATTTCTTGATGCACTTACTTTATCACATAAACTTTCATATCTGAAAGACAAGTATGATAAAACACATGTATATTTGATTTCTACAAGAATGTTTAATTAATAACAAACTTTTGTATTAGAACAAAAATATCAAATGCAATTGGCCAATGAGAAAAATCAAAGAGAAGTTCTTGCAAATAAATCTTCTCATATGTTTCCTCATGAGCATTTTCATTCTAAGATTGATGCATCTTATCACCCTGATACTTATGCTAGATTTCTCTAGCATAAGGAAAAAATTCATTAGATTCAAATTTTCCTAGATAAAGCTCAGAGAGAATTAGAAACTCTCTTAAAAGAAGAAGCTCTTGCTAATGAAGAGGAACAATTATTTGAACATGAACTGTTTCAAATCATAAATGAGATAGAGTCTCATTTTGAGGAGGGGAAAAGGAGTCATGAATTATAGAATAATCAAATCCATCAAATTTTTGCACATTTCACAAATAATCTTATTTGTGAAATTCATATTAAATAGGAAGGTTTCAAGCCTTACAATCTACATGTCTTGCTAGACACTAGTGTCGATATTTCTCTTGCTAGATTTCATGCTATTCTTTCTGACATGTAGCAATCTAATTTTCATAAGTTAACGTTCAACACTAAAACTATTATATCAGAATTGTCTGCATTGATTTTAATACAGTTTGAAGAATCTGTTTATATGTTTAAGGTTGTTCAGCATGAGATGCCCTCATATGACATGATGATAGGATCAAATAATTTGTCAAGCCTGTATCCTATTACTATTCAACCTCATGAAATCACTCTGGCTAATAAGTATTCTTTGAACAAAAAATTCAAATATGAGTGCATAATACCTCTTAAGGAAAAGCCAAAAAAAGTTGTAGATACAAGATGGATCTAGCAAAAAGTAAATCTTTGCCGTGCTAGTATTAGTACCATCATTGAGAAAATAAAAAAAGATTGTTGTTCAGAAAATCTTTTAGCTTTTTAGTCTAAAAAAATTCATGAATGTAGAATAGGATTAAAAATGATTAAGGATAAAAATGGAAAAGATGTTGAACCTAAGTTCAAATCTCATCACTCAGGTATGTCTCCTAGCTTACGTGAAGAATATTTTATAGAAATTTATCAGTTAAAGAAACAAGGATTAATTAGAGATTCTATTAATCCTTAGGCATTTGAATCTTTCTATATAAATAAAAGATCAGAACAAGTCAGAGGAAAGAAAAGATTAGTGGTGAATTATGTACCTTTTAATAAGTATGTAATCATAGTCCAACATCCTATTCCTTCTAAAGATTAAATTCTTCAAAGAATCAATGGGAGTAAGGTATATAATAAGTTAGATTTAAAATCTAGATTCTGGCAAATACAAGTTGCAAAGTAGGACATGTATAAAACAATTTTTTATCACTTCATTTGGACAATATAAATAGAATGTTCTTCCTTTTGGTTTAAAAACTACTCCAAGTATATTTCAAGAGATGATGAATAAATTATTTGCATCTCATTCTAAATTCATAATTGTTTATAGTGATGATATTTTAGAATTCTTTAAATCTTCAAAAGATCATATAAATCATCTTGATTTTTTTTTATCAAACTATATATGAAAATGGCTTGGTACTTTCTGAGAAGAAGATGATGGTGTTCAAAGATGAAATTAAATTTTTATGTGTTATCATAAAATCTAGAGAAATTGCTATTCAGGAACATATCTTAAAAAATATTAAAAATTTACTTGATATTCTTATTGATAAGAAAATGCTTCAAAGATTTCTTGGTTGTGTAAATTATGTAGCTGGTTATTACTATAATATTGCTCAAGACAAATTGCTTCTCAATAAAATATTGTCCAAAAATCCTCCTACATGGAATAATGAAATTACTAAGGCAGTTCAGAGAATTAAACAAAATTGTCAAAAACTTTTTCCATTATCTTTACCTGACAATGGTTTGAAGATTATAGAAGCTGATGCATCTGAAAACTTTTGGGGTGCAGTGTTAATGGAAAAATTGGTAGATGGTAATAAAAAACCTATAGGTTTGGTTTAGAAAGTTTTAAATAGGCATAGAAGAATTATCATTCAAGTCATAAGAAGTTTTAGCTATAATAAAAGCTATTCAAGCTTTTATGTTCTTTATTAGATCTCAAAATTTATTGCTTAGACCTGATTTGAATAATTTTATGATTATGATAGCAGGTTAACCAGGTGGCCTATATTTCTATTAGACTTTGATTTTACAGTAGAGCATATTGCTGGTAAAAGCAATTACTTAGCAGATTTTGCATTTAGAAAAACAAATTCAAAATATTTAGTCAGTATGGTTGTGACAAAAATATGAGAATAATTTTTATGAACATATTTGGTGATCAACTCCTTCATTGTCCAATTAGCTAAAAAATGAAGCCAATGCTCTGGTAAAAAAATCCTATGAAATCTCTATTGATCTTAATAATTCACATCTAGGATGGATATTTTAGATTTAAGAACTTAATGGTAAAAGATGGTCTACAGTAATTGTGCTTTATCATGAAAATAACAATCCTAGAATGTGTGGACCCAATAATCCATTAAAAAATTTCATACTAAGACAAGGATTTGAGTGTCTTATCCAGTGGTCTTCTTTCTAGCCACAACATATCTGACAAGGGAAATTTTTTGGTTATCTGATGAAATTCTAGACTATTTAAAATAATTTATAGACTATGTTCTTCCTCTCAAGGCATCTGAAGAACTTGATGTGCATATTACTCCATATTAGCTAACGAATATTTTTATATCTCTAAAGATTCCCTTCAAAATAAAATTTGAATTGTTTTCAATTCAAAATCATCAGATAAATTTGCACAACAATTTGTTTTCAGCCCAACCGTTAGTGGCTCTATGGAAAAGGTTTACCATTACTCATGAAGGCGTATTTCCTCTAACACCTCTAGGTCATCTAGTTTGTGTTCCATCAACTATGTACCTTGATGATGATGATCATACTAAAAAAAAATGATATACTCTCCATTCCCAGACCATCATTATGACTCTAAAGATAATCATTATTCCCCACAAGGAGAATATGAATTTGCTGATGATGACTAATGTGATTGAATGAATACTTACGAGGTCTATCCATAGGTGTGAACGTGGGCACAATATTCTTCTTTTATTATTTTGTGGACCTCACCACTATCTAAAGGCAGTATTTTGTTAGTCGTGTTGACAGATATTTTGTATTATTTGACTGTGTAGTGGAACCTATTTCCCACTATTTTATTACTTTTGTTTTTGTTCATTGATCTCGCATCTTGATGATAACCATTGATATCTTCTCTATCCATATATAAATAGAGAAGGCATTTTACATTTCATTCGAGTTTTTTTAGAGATCAGAGTCAGAGTCTAGTTTGGGTTTAAGGAAGCATATGTTCTTTGCTTGTCCTTTCGGGATCCTACAAATCAAAAGCTTTATTTTGGGAAGTCTACCAAGTCTGTTTAAGTCTGTCTCAAATACCTTTTATATCCTATGTGTGTAAAATATTGATCATGTATTCATGTACCTATGCGTGTACCTTTTTGGTATCAGAGCCATGTTTTATTGTTGCTTTTGTAAACATCTTGATATATCAATATAATATAATATATTTTGTTACCTATATTCTATCCTATTTTCATTTTGGGATTATATATCCATTTGTTCTTTCGATGATAGGGAAGGGAATGATATCATAAAAGCTGTGAGGAAGGAATCATTGTGGATCTGTATAGTACTGATAATATGAAGACTATGGATGCATCAAACCAGATAATTACAGACAACATAGGGACAACTGATATGGTCTCTCTTTCTGATATATCTACTGATTCATTTTACACTACAAATGAAGTAATTATAGAAATTAATGAAGAAAATCCTAACCGCGAATGGAAATTGCTTACTCTAAAAGCCACAAAAGTATACGATAAGCTTTCTCCTTTTTATCTGCTTGCTAAAACTAACATTAAAGTTTTAAAACATCATCAAACTCAAGAAAAATGATGATTATAAGTATCATCTTCAAATTGTAAATAAGAAAACTATTTGCCAATTAAAAGCTCAGACTAAATATAAGTTTTTTCATATATGTGTTGTTACTATTGGTATTTTTCCTTTATTTCGAAGAGATCTTAATATTAGTCTCTTATGTTATATCCTTGATAATTGACATGCTAGTTTTAGTTCTTGTTTGCAAAGCGCTATTCAAACTGGTTTACATGATGGCCCTATTTATACAACTACATATCATAACTACCCTATTGCCATTCATGATGAATAAAATCTCAACAAAGTACTAAAGCTCTTTTTTTAAACCCGTGGTTTAGAAATGATCCTTGGATCTTGTCCCCTTGTTAAATATCAGGTCATGTACCACTTAACAAATACCTTACACCCAGCTGTTAAACACAGTCACACAAGGCAAAAATGTGGCATGTTAAGCTATTGAAAATAGTCAAATCATTCCAGTCGAATCTATATCCTGGACTAATTTGAAATTTCCAAGAAAATGGATTGTTGACACAGATTTTTTTCAAAAGCCTAGAAAATATTTATCTTTGGCTACCTCTATCAAAGACTTGCTTGATAAATCCATAACCAGATTTGATTCTTAGAATGGGTTAAAAGATCATATGCAAGTTCTGCAGCTATAATCATCTCAATCCTCTTGTAGTAATCCCTGTCTACATTTGAGAAAGATTCATGATTCTCAGGTGGACTCTTTATATTACACTGATTGTCAAAAGATAATCAACCATCCAAATCAATCCGGTATCCATATGACTAGAAGAGATTTGGATCTAGAGAAACTGCTAGAGAAAAAACTTTATAACTGAGGCTAAGAAAATTAATATGGAGGGAACATCAGTTGAAGAAATATGCCACATCTAGAAAACTCTATTAGGAAATGAATCTTATACTGAGAGAGGTTTTCTAAAACTTTTAGATTTTAATTAGTATTCCCTTGATTGTAAGTTTAAAGCCTAAATGTATTATTTGAAATTGATAGACAAAATCCTTGATCAGTCCATAGAAACAAAGTTGATGAATTGGAATAAATTGGCAACTAAATGTTTAAACAATAAGGTCTCTAAAATAAAAGAGAGTTTATCTCAAGTTTTAAAGCTACTTATAAGTATAGACTTATATCAAATTTTTATTTTATTTAAACCATTGGTAACCTACATGAATCCACTACAACTCATCATACTCAAATCATACAAAAGCTTGATGATTCTGTTACTAGTCTAAGAAATCAACAGTAGATAGTATTTGATAGTTTATCTTCTGAAAATAAAGTTATTCAAAAAAATCAAAATATGGATAAAATATTGCCTTAAATAGAAGCCATTGAAGATAAACAAGCTTAGATGTAGCATAATATAAGTCAACTAAGTTCCACTTCATATATTATTATTAGAGAAATAGTAGAACAAGCTCCTAAAGTCTTCACCATTCCAAAAAAATTAGAATTTTTGAGAAAATCTAAACAATATCCTAGACAGACTAAGCCATCCAAAGAGTCTATTATTTTTCATGATGAAGATTATACTAAAATCACTAAAACTCGGCAATATGTGCTTAAAATTCAAATATAATTTTTAAAAAGGCTAAGGCTAAGAGTCTATTAGATACAAAAAAAAATTTGGATAAAATTGATCAAATAGGTATGGCTAAAATAGAACCTCATGAATCAGAAACATACTTCAATCTGGAAATTAGTTCTTCTTCTAGGCCTCCCCTAGATTCTCAGATAAGAACTATGAATCTGCAACCATTCTTTTATAAGTTTAATTGTGAACCTCCACAAAAAAGAAAAGAAATGATCCATGCTATGTTAGCTTGGGAAAATGTATAGATTTATGGAATGAAGAAGGATCCATTTATAGTTGTTCAACATATATCAAATGGATTCATAGGAAACATCAAAGAATGATAGGATGCATGTTGTGAATCATTTCATATTACCATTTATTCTCATGATCATCATGTCTCTACATTATGTAATGCATTATTATCAGAATTGATAGGAACTCTTGATAATGAGAAAGAAACCAGTAAATATAAGTTTATGAAAGCACAATTATGTGATATGACAAGGATAGATTAATATACATACAATTTTTTTTCTATAATACTGGTGAAATATTTAATCTTGCATACAAGCTAAGATACATTGAATCTTTTCCATAATATTTTGCAAATAAGTATAAAGCTATTATGAAGGATGAATTATTTACTATGTCCTTTGGCAGAATAAATCAGAATATAAAAGCTGGAAAATAACTAGCTATATACTGAAAGAAAGGCCCAAAAATAAACTCTCAAGTTCTATAAATAAATTGGAGCTAAATTATGTAACACCCTAGATGATAATTTTGGTTTTGGATGTATAGATGCACAAAAATATAGATAGTATAAAAATAAAATAAAAAATTATTCCTGCAAGTGCTCTCCTCAGAAAATTTTCCAAGAAGAAAGGCAATGGAAACCTAGATATAAATATAGGAAAAAAAATTCATTCCCAAGAGAATTTTTAGAAAGAGAAAACATAGATATCAAAATAACCTTGTTAAATGTTTCTTGTGCTAAGGAGATCATTATGCTAATAAGTGTCCTAATAAGAAGAAGGAATCTAAGAAAGTAAATTTTTGAGATAGCCATAATTTGAATGAAGATGAATATATTTTGATTTTTGATGAAGAATTTTTATATGAATCAGAAATTATCTGGGATACAGATATTAATGAATCAGATAATTAGGTCAACATGAATTTTGTCAGTAGTGAGTCTAAACCAGAATCTTCAGATTATGACTCAGAGGTAGGGTTTCAGATTTATATGATTTCAAGTCCATTTCCTGATGCAATTACTTTATTACAACAACTTTCATATCTAAAAGATAAGTATGATCAAACACTTGTATATCTAATTTATATAAGAATGTCTATTAAACAACAAATTTCTACATTAGAACTAAAATATCAAATGCAGTTGGCCAATGAGAAAAGGTAAAAAGAAGTTCTTGCAAAGAAATATTCTCATATGTTTCCTCATGAGCATTTTTATTCTAAGATTGATGCAACTTATCAGCTTGATACTTCTGCTAGATCTTTCTAGTGTAAGAAAAGAATTTATCAACTTCAACTTTTCCTATATAAATATCTATCAATACGGTTGATAGAATACCGCCTTTAGATAGTGGTGAGGTTCACAAAATAATAAAAGAAGGATATTGTGCCCACATTCATGCCTACAGACAGACCACGTAAGTAGTCATTCAATCACATTAGTCATCATCAACAAATTTGTATTCTCCTTGTGGGGAATAGTGATTATCTTTAGAGTCATAATGATGGTTTGGAAATAAAGAATATATCATATTTTATTCAGTATGATCATCATCATCAAGGTACATAGCTGATGGAACATGAACTAGATGACCTGGAAGTGTTGGAGGAAATATGGTTTCATGAGTAATGGTAAATCTTTTCCATAGAGAAGCTAATGGTTGGGCTGGAAACAAATTATTGTGCAAATTTATCTGATGATTCTGAACTAAAAACAATTAAAATTTTATCCTAAAAGGAATCCTTAGAGAAATTAAAATATTTCTTAGCTGATTTGGAGTAATATGCACATTAGGTTCTTCAGATGCCTTGAGAGGAAGAACATAGTCTATAAATTCCTTTAAATAGTTTGGAATTTCATCAGATAACAAAAAAATTTCTCTTGTCGGATTATATTGTGCTCAGAAAGAATACCACTGGATTAAAAAATCAAATCCTTACCTTAGTATGAAAATTTTGAATGGATTATTAGGTCCACATAGTCTAGGATTGTTATTTTCATGATAGAGCATAATTACTAAAGATCATCTTTTACCATTAGGTTCTTGAAACTGAGATGTACATCCTAGATGTCAATTATTAAGATCAACAGAAGCTTCATAGGATTTTCTTATCGGAGTATTTACTTCATTTTTTAACTGATTCACCACTAAAGGAGTTGATCATCAAATATGCTCATGGAATTTTTCTCATATTTCTGTCACAACCATACTGACTGTATATTCTGAATTTGCTTTTCTAGATGCAAAATCTGCTAAGTAGTTTATTTTTTAAAAAATATTCTCTACTGTAAAATCAAAATCTGATAGAAATATAGCCCACTTGATTAACTTACTAGCGCACCTTTTTCAGATTATCAATTTTTTTAAAAATACTCATAAAATTATTCAAATCATATCTAAGCAAGAAATTTTGAGATCTAATAAAGAACATAAAATCTTGAATAGATTTTATTATAGCTAAAATTTCTTTATGACTTGAATGATAATTCTTATGTGCCCGTTTAAAACTTATTGAAGCAAACCCATAGGGTTTTTCTGTACCATCTACCAATTTTTCCTTTAACACTGCACCCCAAAAGTTTTTAGATGCATCAACTTATATAATCTTCAAACCATTATCAGGTAAAGATAATGGAATAAGTTTTTGATAATTTTGTTTAATTCTCTGAACTACCTTAGTGATTTCATTATTCTATGTAGGAGGATTTTTGGATAATCTTTTATTGAGCAACAATCTGTCTTGAGTAATATTATAGTAGTAACCATCTACATAATTTATACAACCAAGAAATCTTTGAAACATTTTCTTATCTGTAAGAATATCAGGGAAATTCTTAATATTTTTTAAGATATGTTACTGAATAACAATTTTCTCATATTTTATGATAACACCTACGAATTCAATTTCATCTTTGAACACCATCATCTTCTTCTTAGAAAGTACCAAGTCATTGTCATAAACATTCTGATAAAAAAATTCAAGATGATTTATATGATCTTTTGAAGATTTAGAGAATACCAAAATATCATCAATATAAACAACTATGAATTCAGAATGAGATGCAAAGACTTTGTTCATCATCTCCTAAAAAATACTTGGAGTAGTTTTTAAACTAAAAGTAAGAACATTCCATTCATACTATGTAAATGGAGTGATAAAAGCTATTTTATACCTGTCCTACTCTGCAACTTGTATTTGCTAGAATCTAGATTTTAAATCAAACTTATTGTAAACCTTACTCCCATTGATTCTTTGAAGAATTTCATCTTTAGAAGGTATAGGATGTTGGACTGAGATAACATACATATTCACCACTAATATTTTCTTTTCTCTGACTTGTTCTGATCTTTTATTTACATAGAAAGCTTCACATGCCGAAGGATAATAGAATCTCTAATTAATCCTTATTTTTTTAACTGATGAATTTCTCTAAAACATTCTTCACATAAGCTAGGAGTCATACCTGAGTGATGAGCTTTGAACTTAGGTTCAACATCTTTTCCATTTTTATCCTTAACCATTTTTAATTCCATTTTGTATTCATGAACTTTTCCAAACTGAAAAGCTAAAATATTTTCTGAACAACAATCCTTTTTTATTTTCTCAATGATGGGATTAATATAACACTGCAAAGATTTATTTTTTGCTACATCCATCTTGTATCTACAAATTTATTTGGCTTTTTTTTCGAGGTATTTTGCACTCATATTTGGATTTTTTGTATACAGAATACTTATTAGGTAGAATGATTTCATGAGGTTGAATAGTAACAAGATACAGGCTTGACAAATTATCTGATCCTATTATCATGTCATATGAGGGCATCTCATGCTGAATGACCTTAAACATATAAATAGATTATCCAAACTGTATTGGAATCAATGTAGACAATTTTGATATAACAGTCTTAGTGTTGAATGTTAACTTATGAAAATCAGATTGCCACATGTCAGAAAAAATAGCATGAAATTTAGCAAGAGAAATATCTACACCAATGTCTAACAAGACATCTAGACTGTAAGACTTGAAACCTTCCCATTTAATCTGAATTTCACAAATAAGATTATTTGTGAAGTTTGAAAAAATCTGATGGATTTGATTATTTTGTAATTCATGATTATTTTCCTCCTCAAAATGAGACTCTATCTCATTAATGACTTGAACCAGTTCTTGTTCAAATAATTGTTCCTCTTCATTAGCAAGAGCTTCTTCTTTTAAGATAGTTTCTAATTCTCTCCAAGTTTTATCGAAAAAAATTTGAAGCTGATGAATTATTTTTTTATCCCAGAAAGATCTAGCATAAATATCAGGCTGATAAGCTGCATCAATCTTAGAATAAAAAAGCTCATGAGGAAACATATGAGAAAATTTCTTTGCAAGAACTTCTTTTTGTCTTTTCTCATTAGCTAACTAAATTTGATATTTTTGTTCTAACGTAGAAATTTGTTGTTGAATAGATATTTTTGTTGATATTAGATATACTGGTGTTTGATCATACTTGTCTTTCAGATATGAAAGTTGCTGGGATAAAGTAAGTGTATCAAAAAATGGACTTGAAATCATATGAATCTAAAACCCTACCTTTGAATCATTATTTGAATATTTTGGTTCAAACTCACTATTGGCAAAATTCATGTTGACCTGATTGTCTGATTCATTAGTATCTATATCTCAAATAATATCTGATTCATATAAAACTTCTTCATCATAAATTAAAATATATACATCTTCATTTAGATCATGGCTATGTAAGAAATTTACTTTCTTAGATTCCTTCTTCTTATTAGGACACTTATTAGCATAATGATCTCCTTGCTAGAGGAAACATTTAACAGGCTTCTTTTGATATCCATGTTTTCTCTTTCTAAAAATTCTCTTAAGAATGAATTTATTTTTCCTAGATTTATATCTAGGTTTCTAGTGTGTTTCTTCTTAAATTTTTTTTTGAGAGCACTTACATGAATAATTCTTTTTCTTTATTTTATACTGTCTATATTTTTGTGCATCTATACATCCAAAACCAAAATTATCATCTAGGGTGTTGCAACATTTAGCTCTAATTTGTTTATGGAATTTGAGAGTTTCTTTTTTAGGCCTTTCTTTCAGCACATAACTAGTTATTTATAGCTTTAATATTTTGATTTATTCTACCAAAAGACATAATAGATAATTCATCCTTCATAACAACTTTATACTTGTTTGCAAAATATTATGGAAAGGATTCAATGTATCTTAGCTTGTATGCATGATTAAATATTTCACCAGTATTGTAGAATTTTTTTCTCATGTAGCACATATATTCATCTATCCTTGTCATATCACATAATTATGCTTTCATGAACTTAGATCTACTAGTTTATTTCTCATTATCAAAAGTTTCTATAACTTCGTATAATAATACATTACATAATGTAGAGATAGGCTGATCATGAGAATAAATGGTAATGTGAAATGATTCACCACATGCATCCCACCATTCTTTGATGTTTCTTATGAATCCATTTGATATCAATTGAGTAACTATAAATGGATCCTTCTTCAATCCATAAATCTATACATTTTCCCAAGCTAACATAGCATGGATCATTTTTTTGCTTTTTTCTAGAGGTTCACAATTAAACTTTCAAAAGAATGGTTGTAGATTCATAGTTCTTATATGAGAATCTAGGGGAGGCCTAGAAGAAGAACTAATTTTTTGATTGAAGTATGATTCTACTTCATGAGATTCTATTTTAACCATACCTATCTGAAAAATTTTATCCAATTTTTTTTTTGTATCTAGTAGACTCTTAGCCTTAGCCTTTTTAAAAGGTTATATTTGAATTTTAAGCACATATTGTCAGGATTCAGTGCTTTTAGTATAATATTCTTCATTAAGAATAATATAATCTTTGGATGGCTCAGTCTGTCTAGGATATTGTTCAAATTTTCTCAAAACTTCTAAAATTTCTAGAATGGTGGAGACTTTAGGAGCTTGTTCTACTATTTGTCTAACAATACTATCTGAAGTGGAACTTAGCTGACTTATACGATGCTACATCTGAGTTTGTTTATCTTCAATGGCTTCTATTTGAGGCAATATTTTATCCATATTTGGATTTTGTTAAATAACTTTATTTGAAAAAGATAAACTATCTAATACTATCTATTGCTGATTTCTTTGACTAGTAACAGAATCATCAAGATTTTGTATGATTTGAGTATTTTGAGTTGTCATGGATTCATACAGGTTAACAATGGCTTGAGTGATATTTTTTTCTGATATAAGTCTATACTTCTAAGCAACTTTGAAAATTGAGACAAACTCTCTTGTATTTCAAAGACCTTATTGTTTAAACATTTAGTTGTCAAGTAATTCCAGTTCATCAACTTTATTTATGTGGACTGACCAAGGATTTTGTCTATCAATATTAAATAATACATTTAGGCTCTAAACTTGCCATCAGGGAAATACTGATTGAAATCTGTAAGTTTTGGAAAACCTTTCTCTGTATAAGATTCATCTCTTAATGAAGTTTTTCAGATGTGGCTTGTTACTTCAGATGATGTTCTCTGCATATTAATTTTATTAACCTCAGCTATAAGTTTTTTATTTTTCTCTAGCAGTTTCTCTAGATCCAAATCTCTTCTAGTCATATGGATACTAAATTTATTTGAATGGTTGATTATCTTTTGACAGTCAGTGTAATAGAAAGAGTCCCCTAGAGGATCATGAATCTTTATCAAATGTAGACATGGATAAATACAAGAGGATTGAGATGATTGTAGCTATAGAGTTTGCATATGATCTTTTAACCCATTCTGAGAATCAAATTTGATTATGGATTTATCAGGCAAGTCTTTCACAGAGGTAGCTAAAGATAAATTTTTTCTAAGCTTTTGAATAAAATCTATGTCAACAGTCTATTATCTTGGAAATTTCAAATCATTCCAAGACATAGATTTGACTGGAATAATTTGACTATTTTTAGTGGCTCAACACGACACACTTTTGCCTTGTGTGTGACTATGTTTAATAGCAGGGTTTAAGGTATTTGTTAAGCGATACATGACCTGATATTTAATAGCAAGGAGATAAGATTCATGGATGATTCCTAAACCATGGGTTTGAAGAAAGAACTTTAGTACTTTGTTGAGATTTTCTTCATCATGAATGGCAACAGGGTAGTTAGGATATGCAGTTGTATAAACAGGGCCATCATGTAAAATAGTCTAAATAACACTTTGCAAGCAGGAACTAAAATCAGTATGTCAATGATCAAGGATAAAACCCAAGAGACTAAAATTAAGACCTCTTCAAAATAAAGGCAAACTACCAATAGTAACAACACATATATGTAGAAAATTATATTTAGTTTGAGCTTTTAATTGGCGAATAGATTTATTATCTATAATTTGAAGATGATACTTATAATCATCATTTTGCTTACTTTGATGATGTTTTTAGAAACTTTAATATTAGTTTTAGGAAGCAAATGAAAAGGAAAAAGTTTATCATATACTTCTGTGGCTTTTAGAGTAGGCAATTTTCAGTCGAGGCTATGATTTTTTTCATTAATTTCTATAATTACTTCATTTATAGTGTAAAATACATCAACAAATATATTAGAAAGAGAGACCACATCAGCTGTACTTGTGTTGTCTGTAGTTATTTGGTTTGATGCATCCATAGTCTTCATATTGTTGGTACTATACAGATCCACAATGATGCCTTCTTTATAAATTTTATGAGATCATTCCCTTCCCTATCGTTGAAAGAACAAATGGATATATAATGCCAGATTAAAAATAGGATAGAATACAGGGAATAAAATATATTATATTATACTGATATATCAAGATGTTTACAAAAGTAACAATAGAACATGGCTCTGATACCAAAAGGGTACACGCATAGGCACATGAGTACATGATAAATTTTTTTTACACAAAGGATATAAAAGGTATTTTAGACAGACTTAAATAGACTTGATAGACTTCTTAAAAGAACACTTTTGATTTGTAGGATCCTTAAAGGCCAAGCAAAGAGCATACACTTCCTTAGACCCAAACTAGACTTAGACTCAGATCTCTAGCAAAACTTGAATGAGATATGAAGATCCTTCTCTATTTATAGATGGATAGAGAAGAGATCAACGGTTGTCATCAAGATGCAAAATCAATGAACAAAAACAAAAGTAATAAAGTAGTGAGAAATAGGGTCCACTACACACCGTTAAATAGTACAAAATATCTATCAACACGGCTGACAAAATACCACCTTTATGTAGTGGTGAGGTCCAAAAAATAATAAAAGATGGATATCGTGCCCATGTTCATGCCTACAGATAGACCCCATAAATAGTCATTCAATCATATTAGTCATCATCAACAAATTCATATTCTCCTTGTGGGGAATAATGATTATCTTCAGAGTCATAATGATGGTCTATAAATGGAGAGTATATCATATTTTATTTAGTATGATCATCATCATCAAGGTACATAGCTGATCGAACACAAACTAGATGACCTAGAGGTGTTGAAAGAAATACAACTTTATTAGTAATGGTAAACCTTTTCTATAGAGCTGCTAACGGTTGGGCTGGAAACAAACTATTGTGCAAATTTATCTGATGATTCTAAACTAAAAATAATTCAAATTTTAACCTAAAATAAATCTTTAGAGTAATTAAAATATTCTTTAGATGATCTGGGGAAATATGCACATCAAGTTCTTTATATGCCTTGAGAGGAAGAACATAGTCAAGAAATTCTTTTAAATAGTCTCAAATTTCATTAGATAACCAAAAATTTTCCCTTGTCGGATTATATTATGGCCAGAAAGAAGACCATTGGATAAGAAACTCAAATCCTTATCTTAACATGAAATTTTTGAATGGATTATTGGATCTACACAGTCTAAGATTGTTATTTTCATGATAGAGCACAATTACTAAAGATTATCTTTTACCATTAGGTTCTTAAAATTGATATATCTATCCGAGATGTGAATTATTAAGATCAATAGAAGCTTCATAGGATTTTCTTACTAGAGCAATGGTTTCATTTTTCAGCTGATTGGCCACTGAAGGACTTGATCACCAAATATGTTCATAGAATTATTCTCGTATTTTTATCATAACCATACCAACTAAATATTCTAAATTTACTTCTTTAGAAGCAAGATATGCTAAGCAATTCCTTTTTCTAGCAATATGCTCTACTGTAAAATCAAAATCTGATAGAAATGTAGTCCATCTAGTTAACCTACTATCAACACCTTTTTTTAGATTATTAGAAGAATTTAAAATACTCATAAAATTATTCAAATCAGTTCTAAGTCAGAATTTCTTAGATCTAATAAACAACATAAAAGCTTGAATAGCTTTTATTACAGCTAAAATTTCTTTATGAGTTGAATGATAATTCTTTTATGCTTGTTTGAAACTTTATGAAGCAAATCTATAAGGTTTTTCTATACCATCTACCAATTTTTCCTTTAACACTGCACCCCAAAAGTTTTTAGATGCATCAACTTCTATAATATGCAAACCATTGCCAAGTAAAGATAATGGAGGAAGTTTCTAAAAATTTTGTTTAATTCTCTAAACTACCTTACTCATTTCATTATTCCATGTAGGAGGATTTTTAGACAATCTTTTATTGAGCAACAATCTGTCTTGAGCAATAATATAGTAGTAACCAGGTACATAATTTACACAACTAAGAAATATTTGAATCATTTTCTTGTCTGTAATAATATCAAGGAAATTCTTAATATTTTTTAAGATATGTTACTGAATAGAAATTTCCCCAGATTTTATGATAACACCTAGGAATTCAATTTCATCTTTGAACACTGTCATCTTCTTCTCAGAAAGTACCAAGCCATTTTTATGTACAGTCTGATAACAAATTTCAAGATGATTTATATGATCTTTTTGAGATTTAGAGAATACCAAAATATCATCAATATAAACAATTATGGATTCAAAATGAGATGCAAAGATTTTGTTCATCGTCTCCTGAAATATACTTGGAGCAGTTTTTAATCCAAAAAGAAGAACATTCCATTCATACTGTCCAAATGGAGTGATAAAATCTATTTTATACCTATCCTACTCTGCAACCTGTATTTGCTAGAATCTAGATTTTAAATCAAACTTACTGTATACCTTACTCCGATTGATTCTTTCAAAAATTTCATCTTTAGAAGGAATAGGATGTTGGAATGTGATTACATACTTATTCAAAGGTACATAATTCCCCACTAATCTTTTCTTTCCTCTGATTTATTCTGATCTTTAATTTACATAGAAAGCTTTACATGCCCAAGGACTAGTAGAATCTCTAATTAATCTTTATTTCTTTAAAAAATAAATTTATATAAAACATTATTCACGTAAGCTAGAAGACATACCTGAGTATGAGCTTTGAACTTAGGTTCACCATTTTTTCTATTTTTATCCTTAATCATTTTTTTAATTCTTTTTTGCATTTTTATCCTTAAACTAGATAAATGTAGACAACACATGTACAATTGATATGGTCTCTCTTTTTGATATATCTGTTGAATCATTTTACATTGTACATGAAGCAACTGTAGAAATTAATAAAAAAATCCTAGCCCTGAATGAGAATTTTCTACTCTAAAAGCCACAGAAGTATATGATAAAAGAAAAATATTTTGAATAGGCATTCTTGTAAAAATCAGATATAAAGGTGTTTGATCACACTTGTATTTTAGATATGAAAGTTTTTGTGATAAAGTAAGTGCATCAAGAAATGGACTTAAAATTATATGAATCTAAAACCCTACCTCTAAATCATAATCTGAAGATTCTAGTTCACACTCACTATTAACAAAATTCATGTTAACCTGATTGTTTGATTCATTAGTATATGTAAATAGAAGCCATTGAAGATAAACAAGCTCAAATGTATCATAGTATATGTCAGTTAAGTTCCACTTCAGATAGTATTGTTAGAGAAATAGTAGAACAAGCTCCTAAAGTCTTCACCATTCCAAAAAAATTGGAAGTTTTGAGAAAATCTGAACAATATCCTAGACATACTGAGCTATCTAAAGATTCTATTATTCTTCATGATGAATATTATACTAAAAGCACTAAAACCTGGCAAGATGTGCTTAAAATTTAAATAGAATATTTTAAAAAGGCTAAGTCTAAGAGTCTACTAGATACAAAAAAATATTTGGATAATATTTTTCAGATAGGTATGGCTAAAATAGAACCTCATGAAGCAAAAGCATACTTCAATCCAAAAATTGCTTCTTCTTTTAGGCCTCCCCTAGAATATCATATAAGAACTATGAATCTACAACCATTATTTTGGAAGTTTAATTGTGAACCTCTAAAAAAAGGAAAAAAATGATCCATGCTATGTTAGCTTGGAAAAATCTATAGATTTATGGAATGAAGAAGAAACATTTACAGTTGCTCAACATATATAAAATAGATTCATATAAAATATCAAAGAATGGTGGGATGCATGTAGTGAATCATTTCAAATTACCATTTATTCTCATGATCAGCGTGTCTATGCATTATGTAATGCATTATTATCAAAATTTGTAGGAACTCTTGATAATGAGAAAGAAGCTAATAAATCTAAGTTCATGAAATCAAAATTATGTGATATGAAAAGGATAGATGAATATATGTGCTACATGAAGAATTTGCTCTACAATACTGGTGAAATATTTAATCCTACATCCAAGATAAGATACATTGAATTTTTTCCATAATATTTTGCAAACAAGTATAAAGCTATTATGAAGGATGAATTATCTACTATGTCCTTTGGTAGAATAAATCAGAATATCAAAGCTATAAAATAACCAACTATGTACTAAAATAAAGGGACAAAAAAGACACTTTCAAGTTCTATAAACAAATTGGAGATAAATTCTGCAACACCCTAGATGATAATTTTGGTTTTGAATGTATAGATGCACAAAAATATAGACATTATAAAATAAAGAAAAAGAATTATTCCTGCAAGTGCTCTCCTCAGAAAAAATTTCAAGAAGAAAGGAAACGAAAACCTTGATATAAATCTAGGAAAAAGAAATTCATTCCCAAGAGAATTTTTAGAAAGAGAAAATATGGATATCAAAAGAACCCTGTTAAATGTTTCTTGTGTCAAGGAGATCATTATGCTAATAAGTGTCCTAATAAGAAGAAGGGATCTAAGAAAGTAAATTTCTTAGATAGCCATGATCTGAATGTAGATGAATATATTTTGATTTATGATGAAGAAGTTTTATATGAATCAGATATTATTTGGGATACAAATATTAATGAATTAGATAATCAGGTCAACATGAATTTTGTCAGTAGTAATTCTAAACCATAATATTCATATTATGATTCAGAGGTAGGGTTTTAGATTCATATGATTTCAAATCCATTTCCTAATCAACTTAATTTATCCTATCAACTTTCATATCTGAAAGACAAGTATGATCAAACACATGTATACCTAATTTCTACAAGAATGTCTATTCAACAATAAATTTTTGCATTAGAACAAAAATATCAAATGCAGTTGGCTAATGAGAAAAGATAAAAATAATTTCTTGCAAAGAAATATTCTCATATGTTTCCTCATGAACATTTTCATTCGAATATTGCTGCAACTTATTAGCTTGATACTTATGCTAGATCTTTTTGGCGTAAGAAAAGAATTCATCAGCTTCAAATTTTCTTGGATAAAGCTTAGAGAGAATTAGAAACTCTCTTAAAAGAAGAAGCTCTTGCAGATGAAGAGGACCAATTATTTGAACAAGAACTAGTTCAAGTCACAAATGAGATAGAGTCTTATTTTGAGGAGGGATAAAATAGTCATGAATTATAGAATAATCAAATCCATCAAATTTTTACACACTTCATGTTGTCTCCAAATCTTGTACCATAGAAGAGGGTTGTTCAATCCTCATCCAGATTTGGGCAATGTTGGGACATTTCTAGGGCTGTGGGTGTGCCTATAAGTGGAAATAAACCTCTAGGTTGAAAGGGCTAGCTCCTTGTATTAAATTTTGTGTAATAAAACTATTGAAACAGTTTGTATGAGTGGAAAGAGTCAAAGGTTTGCATAAATGAAAAACCTAGTCTAAAATGGTGATACACCAAGAATTAGTATCCACATGTATGCCCTATACTTATGCACAATACAACATAATATAGTCTATAACTCAAGCTCTAGAAGATTCCAACATAAATATTTCAATGTAGAGACAAAATGAATGAGATCACACAAGGTAAATAAATGGAAAAGACAACTTGTATAGTCCAAAAAAAAGGTTACACATGTGCAAAATCTCATACAACTTGAATGTACTCTACATGACCTGTTAGATCAACTCTTTGCTCAAAAATATGAAGGATAGAGAACATAAAGATAAAACATCACTTGTTGTCACTCTGTGTCTCTTACATGCCCAAGCAGATGTTTAGAACTTAGAAATAAAATAGACTTATGCTTCTTTGGTCAAAGGCGAGAAAATGGAAAAAAATTCTAGCAGGGCTTCGTCGTACTATCTATGGATGATAAAACCAGAGCCTAAGGGTCCTATTTATAACAAAATATGGAGAGAAGAGAGATCTCTTGGGCACCAAAATAGAAGCCTCCAAAATAGTTTGCAGTCGCCATCCTGGTGAAACTGACTCCAGTTGTTATGTCATTTAGTTGGAGTTTGTCCTTCTCTTTGATTTGCCCTCTTGAAATGACCAAGATTGCTAAAAAATCAATGGTGAGATCACCCTCCACAAGAAATGGCTCATATTTCTGTTGTGAATCTTAGATTCTTCTTGAGAGCTCCCACATTTTACACTGCAGACCCATTTAGGTTTTCCAAGTGACTTTATTTTTACTTGCTTCTTTGGGTTCTCTGATTACTTCTACTTGTAAAAGTCATAAGTAAATCTTTTTTAAAACCCACAAAGCATTGTGTCTTCCTTTTTGGGCTTTTACTTGTAAAATTCACAAGCAAATCTCTTTGGGAAACTCGATTTACACTATCGTTGATTAAGACCCTATCAGGCTCTCTAAATGGCTTTACTCCTTGCTTGAAGACATTAGGCATGAATTTGACATCCTACAACATGTCATATTTGAATCTCAATGGCTAGTTGGCTACCCTAAATTTGATTTCCTACAGCATGTCATGCTTTTGAATCCCAATAGCTAGTTGGTTTTACTAAATTTGACATCTTTTGGCATGTCATCTTTACACCCCAACAACTAGTTGGTTGTATTAAAATTGACACCTATGGCACATCATGGGGATGCATCAGGTCAGTTTTAAGGTTATTTTAAAATTTTCCCAAAGTAATTATCTTAGATAAAGGCTAGTTCTTTCGAGAACATTTCATGAAAGACACTTAGGGAAGGCACAAGGTCCCTTCAAAAATTTTTGAAGGGCATTTCCAAAGGAAATGGCCCTTTGGAACTTTTCTAAAAGACATTTCCAAAGACAAAGTGCCCTTCAGAAAAGTCCAAAGGGTCACTTGATAAGAAAAGCACCCTTTAGAACTTTTTTGAAGGGTCACTTGGATAACAAAATGCCCTTCAAAAAAGTTCGAAGGGACACTTTGGCTAAAAGTGCCCTTCAATTTTTTTTTAAAGGGTCACTTGGAAGAAAAGTGCCCTTCAAAAAAGTCCAAAGGGACAATTGGGCTAAAAAGTGCCATTGAAACTTTTTCGAAGGGTCACTTGGGAAGAAAAGTACCCTTCAGAAATGTTTTAAATGGTCACCTAGAAAGAAAAGTACCCTTCAAAAAAGTCTGAAGGGACACTTGGGAAAACAAAGTGCCCTTTGAAAAAGTCTAAAGGGACACTTGGGGGGAACATTATCAAGACCATTTTAGGTTTTTTGATTGATTTTGATTATAAAATTCATAAGCAAAGATCCTTGGAAAACCCAAAGTCATGCATCATTGAAAACTCAAAGTATTGGAAGGAGTAATTCAGGGTCATAAACTTGAATTAATTCTACTCATGAAATTTTTATAAGTCGAGTCATTCAAGGAACCCGACTTGGTCTTGAGGAGTAACTTGGGTTTATGAGAGGACAAGAATTAACTTGTAAAGAACCCAACATACACTTTAATGGAGCTAAAACACTTTAGCCTCCTTGACATGCAATTTTGGACCTCTGAAATGACCTAGTCCTACAACTATTGTTCAGCTTTCGATGAAAATGGTTGAACAAATTGTACTGAGGTGAAATTTGGTCAAAATTCTTGGTAATTTTGAGGGGAGGCATGCCTTCTATGTCAAAGACCAGTTACCTAAATCCTTCCATTAAGGCATGGAGTCACGCATATAGGCACTTCAAAGAGAACTGAATAAGCTTTGGTTCAAAAACATACTAGCTAGATTGATTACACACACAAGGCAGAGATGCACACCAAACAAAGGGAAGGAAAACACACATGTACTACAAATCACTTAGGGAAAACAAACATAACAAAGGAAACACACCAAAATAAAGTATATACAAGACATGGCCAACAAGGTTCAAAACCAAGGCTTCAAGTGGCTTTCATTCACTAGAATAGGCAACTCTTCTCCATCTATTCTCGACAGCTGAAAGGAGTTTCTTTGCTTGCACTTGCTGATGATGTAAGGAAAACTCCACAAGGAATCAAAATTCATATGTTTTCCTAGTTTTTCTCTATCTTCATCACATTTCAAGACCAAGTCACCTTCTTTGAACACTCTTTCCCTTTTGTCAAAGGATTTCTTTGTGAGAAATTGATGGTGTTCCAAATCTTTGTGTGCATCATCTCTTGCCTCTTATAATTACATTAATTATATCAATTTGACCTCCATATGAGTGTTTTCAAGTAATTCCAATTGTTGTGCAAGTTCTAAGGCAGGGAGATCTTGTGATATGGATAGCCTAGCTTCTCTCCCACAGACAAGTACAAAGGGAGAATTGCCAATTGACTTATTGAGAGTGATTCCATCTGCCCATAAGGGTGTCTTCAGCTTGCTATGTCATTCTCTTTGATTGGTTTTTAATGTTATCTTTATGATCTTGATGAGGTTCTTGCTGGTAGACTTAGCCAATCCATTACCTTGAGGGTAGTAGTTGGATGAGGTACTCAAATGAACTCCACTCTTTGCTGCCCAATAAAAAGTTTTATCACTTATGAAAGCAAGTGCATTATCTGAGATGATGACATGAGGAGCTCCAAACCTTGTTATAATAATGTCATAGAACTCCAAGATGGCATTTTCATTTACTTCCTTCAAAGCAATGACCTCTATCCATCTTGTGAAGTAGTTTGTAGCAGTCACTCTCCTTTTGTGTCCAACACTTAATGGAGGGTTGATCATTCCAATGAAGTCAAAGCCCCATTGCATGAAAGGCTAGTCCCCTTGGATATGATTTAATGGAAGGGCAACAAGCTTTTGTTTGATAGCAAAGAAAGCACATTGAGGACAAACCTTAGCCCAATGATAATAGTCTTTAAAAAGACTAGGCCAATAGTAACCAGCTCTCATTATTTTTTTAGTTGTTTTTCTAGGAGAGAAGTGACCACCATCTACACCATTATGGAATCTTTTTAGGATCATGTCAAATTGGTCATTGTTAATGCATCTTAAAAACACATTTATCACATCCTTCTTAAAGAGAATGCCATCCAAAATAAAACAAGGAATAGCTTGCAACCTAAAATACCTTCTTTGAGATTTATTCAAGCCATTAGGACACTCACTATTTTGAAAAAAACCAATGATGTCTTGTGCCCAACTTTGATTTTGCATTTGATCAACTAGCTGGTCTTGAACTTGATTTACTAAGGCTTGCTCGTTTGGCTTTTAAAATTTAGATGCTAAGTGATCACATAAACCTCTTCCTCTTACTAGGCTAGTTACCTTGATGTCAATGCCATATTCCATCTCTTTCATGATCCATCCAACTCTCTTCTCATTGAGATCCCTTCTTAGGAGAAACTCCTTGGTGCTAGGATGGGAGACCATGACATGGATCCTGTTGTTGGAAACCATATGCCTTAAATTTTTCAAACCTCTAATGATGGTTAAAGCTTGCTTCTCTATAAAATAATCTCTCACTTCGTAGTCTTCTAGGCCTTGGTTGAAGAAAGTAATTGGCTGTTCAACATCTTCCTCATTATTTTGCATAAGCGTAGCTGAGATAGTGTCAAGGTTAGGAAAAGTATAGAGAATGAAATCTTTAGTAAAATTAAAATTTAAGAGAGTGGGAGAGGTTGCAATTGCTTTCTTGATTGTCTCAAAGCTACCTTTACCTTCCTTTGTCCAAGTAAAAACTTGATTCTTTTTTAGCATGGCTGTGATAGGCTTTACCACAGTTGTAAAGTTTGGGATAAACCTCCTTAATAATTTTATTTTTCCCAAAAAACTTTGCAACCCTTTCTTGTGTTGAGCCAAAGACAAGCCTAGAATAGCTTCAATCCTTTTGGGTCAATAGATAAGCCTTCTTTTGAAACAACATGACCCAAAAGCTTACCTTCATGGACAGTGAAGATGCACTTCTTTGGATTGAGGGATATGTCATACTCTCTACACTTCTCAAACACTTGCATTAGATGTCCCATATGATCGGTAACATCTTTTGAAGAAATGGTTATATTATCATGGTAAACAAGCAAAAACTTATTGATCAAACCTTTGAAAGCCATGTCAATTTCCCTTTGAAATGTAGCTCTAGAATTAGATAAACCAAATGGCATCTTCTTATAGGAAAAGGTCCCCCACTTGATGGTGAAGGCTATCTTTAATTTATCCCCTTTATTTACCAATATTTTATTATAACCTGAATAACCATCAAGAAGAGAGAAATTTTGAGAACCTAAAACAACTTGCAGAATTTGTTCCATGGAAGGGAGTGGGTAATGATTCTTGAGAGACACTTTGTTTAGATCACAAAAATCCACACAAATTCTAATTTTTCCATTCTTATTTTGAACTGGCACAAGGTTGGCTACCCAAGTTGAGTGCTTGATACGAAATATAATCCTTGACTCAATCAATTTGGTTAGCTCTTTCTTCTTGAGTTCTTCTACCTTGGGTTGATAGGCCTTTGCTTTTGTCTTAATGGTTTAACTCCATGCTCCAACTCAATGGTGTGATGAGCTAGACTTGGGTCAAACCCTTTCAGGTCCTTGTATTTCTAGATAAAGATTTCATGAAACTCTTTGCATAATGCAATAAAAGGTTGCCTTTCCAGTTGAGAACAAGCCATGCCAATCTTCAAAATTTTGTCCTTAAAAATCAGAACTCTCTCATAGTTATATTCTTTTATCGGCATGTTCATTCTTTGGTTTTTATTTTGATCATCCTCATTGAAGACACTCTCCAAGGTAATCATCCCCTTAGCTATTTTATTTGTCTTCAACTGTATAATCTTCTCTTCATAATGATCATGCAACTTCTTTTGATTTTTTGAAGAGAAGCCTGTGTCATTTTACAAGAAGTGTGTAATGTGTTCATCACTTTCAAACACTTGCCATGACACTTCATTATCCAAAATGGAAAGTCTCACAATGATCTTGATATGAGATTGATTATTCTCTTATTCAACATCAGTAATTGATTCAAAATGTGCTCCTACTACAACCAATCTATCAACATGCTTGTTCAAGTCTCTTGGTATGGGTTGGATGTTGAAGGCATCAAAATCCTCAAGTAGATCCCATACCCTATGCTTTTAGGACTTGATCAAGGGGTTCTTGGTTGTATCTTGACTTCTCACTTCATGAATGACCAACTCACTATCTCTATAGACTTTCAAAAGCTTGATTCCTTTCTTATTTTCCCATTAGAGACCATGAACTAAGCCTTCACATGCTGCCACGTTGCAAGTGTAGCTAAAGTGAAACCTATAAGAATAATAGTAATGATTATTTGATGGGAAAACCAATATGACACTGGATCCTGCACCTACTTTTCTCCTTGAACCATCAACGAACATTTCTCACACGCCATCAAGCTCATGATCTTCATTGGTGAGTGAAAGAATTGGGAAATTTTTCTCATGCATGCAGTAAACTCCTAAATTAGTTTCCTTAATGAAAGTGTAAGGATCAAGACCATGTGTTTTAGTGATGTACTTGTCAAGATAGAGGTTAGAAATACCTTTAAGAGGAGAAGATGTTTCACTATTCAAGACTTCCTCTTCCTCCTTGCTAATTAGATAGTTTTGATTTGTCATTATCTCCAAGTATGGCTCAATGTAGAACCTTGCTAAGGGTTGAGTCCTTATGGTTACCTTGGTTCTATACCTTTCTTGAAAGCTATAAAGGACCAATCAATAAAAAGGTATCCTCCTATCTTGGCTGTAAAGTCCTTAGACAAGCATTTAGCAAAGTGTGTTAGAAGGTCCACCACCACAATATCTTGCATGATAGGGAAGCTTGGGAAACCATATAAAAACACTTTCATACCTTTGACCAATCCTACCATCTTGGTTGGAGTTCCATCCAGCTACAACATGCCTTTACTATGTGGCTCATAGTTCAAACCTAGCTTATCAACCACTAATTTAGGCATAACAATAGTGCTTGATCTACTATCCACAATATAATTTTGGACCAACTTATCTCCTACAAGTGTGAGGTAGAAGGGTGGAGGCTTTTCAGCTTTAGTGGAAGGCTCCAAAAGATGATTTGGAGAATTTGTGAGAGCCAAACTATGATGCCTTGAAGATTGAGGAGCCACCTACATGCTTGCTAACTGCTCTTGTAAAATATCCTTTTGACCAGGTATATGTAGAACCTCCCAAAGGGATATGCTTGTCTTATTTCTCTTTAATGATTCCACAATATTTAGAGATGGAGTATTCACTTTCTCATACATTTTTGATGGTAATAAAGGAGTTGTTCCCTATTGTGTTGCAATCTTGGCAACTGCATTTACATTCTGATGTTGTTGAGGAACATGGGTTGTAGAAGGTACATCACTTTGATTGGTGTTTTTTAGCCTTGGAGAGGCATCACTTAGAACTATTCATGGCTCCTAGCTTTCTCCCAAGGCTCTCGTCTTGGACCTTGTATTATTTGTAATTGACATGCCTTGAATCAACACAAAATCATCCTTTTCTTGAAAGTTCATCATCGCCACACTTGGGCTACTGCCTTCTCCATGATTATCCCTTTGGCTGAGACATGCTTCTTTTACTGTCATGTAAGGAGTAGCTTCTTCTTGTGTAGTTAAGGCATAGCTGGTTCCTCCATCATCATGTGCAAACTAACCTTGAAGCTGCCCCCATTGGTCCACATGATCTTCTCCTTGCACTAGATTTGCATGAATTGGAACAACAACCTTTATAAGAGGAGTAGAATTTGGATTATAAGCATTGGGATGCCTATTGTAACCTTGTTGATTTTGTCCTCTCCCTTGATAATTGTATTAGGATGGAGCTCTATATCCTTGTTGAGGATAGTATTGTGCATTAGGATGAGTACTTGCTTGATATTAAGCTTGCTTGAGCTGATCTCTCAAAGATTTGATTTCTTCATCTTTGTCCACAATGTTATCCACCTTCTTGGGAAAGGCTCTTGGCTTCACATGAGTATTGGGAAATTGAGACATATTTGGATCTTCACTAGAATTGTGGGACAAAAAAGGCATGAAAAATCTTAGAGGGAGTCTTCTAGCCTGAATCAGGGTATTCTCAACCTCAATTGCTAGCTCATATGCACCTAGAAGAGTGAATCCTCCCATTGACTGAAACATAATAGTAAAATCAGTACCAATCCCTTTGAGGTATGTTTAGAACACAAAGCTAGGAGGAGGTCTCATGATTGGTGGTAGCCTATACCATGTTCTTTGAAATCTCTTATTGAAATATCCTATGGATTCATTTGGACCTCTTATTATTACATTTAGTTGATGTATTAAGGAAGCATGATCACTCTTATTTTTGAATCTTGTCACTAATAGGTCTCCAAAACCATCCCAACTTGTAATGCAACCCCCTTCTAATGTTCTATACCAGTCAAGTGCTTTGCCTTTTAAAAATATAAAAAACAACCTCATGGCTTTATTGGCCCTAGTAACATTATAGAAATTGTAAAAATAAAGATGTCTCTAATATGTTTAGATGGGGTAATATGACCCTCCTCATTGAAACTAGGAATATTCTTGGTAGTATTTGGAGGGATGGGGTCATATGCAGGAAGCTCTATTGGGTTTTAGATATTAAAATTAGGGAAGGGTTGATGTCTATCTATCTCTCCCCTTTTCCCCATTTATCTTCTTCCTCTATAATCCTCTATTTCTTCTTATTCTTCAACTTCCTCTTCTCCTTGAACTTCTTCAACCTCTTCTGCTTCTTCCCCAAAATCTCCTTGCCAAGGATTTAATAGGGCTAGGAGTGGTTCAGGGCATTGTTCTTTAGGGAAAGCTTCAACTAAAGGGGCTCAGCTAGAAAATATTAAGGACCTTGTGAGGACCATGTAGGATAATGTAAATTTTTTTGTCTAGAACTAGGGATTCACACCCTTTTGGATTCGTCAAATGTTGTGTTAGGGGTATTTATACTACTTAGGCCTATCAAGACCAAAATTTTCCTTGAATTAGAAATAATTTAGGTCCCACCAAGCATCTTATAACTGTTGTCCCCAAATATTTCACCCTAGAATAGGGTTGTTCAGGCCTCCTCGATATTTGGGCAATGTTGGGATATTTCTAGGCCTGTGGGTGTGACTATAAGTGGAAATGAACCTATATGTTGAAAGGGATAGCTCCCTATATTAGTTTTTGTGCAATAAAATTGATGAACTAGTTTGTATGAGTTAAAAGAGTCAAAATTTTGTGTAAATGAAAAGCCTAGTCGAAAATGGTGATACACTAAGAATTAGTATCCACATGTATGCCCTATACTTATTTATAATACAACAGAATATAGTTTATAATTCAAGCTCTAGAATATTCCAACATAAGTATTTCAATGTAGAGAAAAAATGAATGAGATCACATAAGGTAAATAACTAGAAAAGACAACCTGTACAGTCCAAAAAAAAAGGTTACACATGTGCAAAATCTCATACAGCTAGAATGCACTCTACATGACTTGTTGGATTAATTCTTTGCTAAAAAAAATGAAGAACAGAGACCAAAAGGATAAAACATCACTTGCTATCACTCTATGTCTCTTGTATGCCTAGGCAAATGTTTAGAACTTAGAAATAAAATAGACTTATGCTTCTTTGCTCAAAGGCAAGAAAATGGCAAAACTTTCTAGCAGGGCTTTGCCATACTATATGTGGGTGATAAAAAAAGAGCCCAAGGGTCCTATTTATAGAAAAAGAGGGAGAGAAGAGAGAGATATTGGGTGAAAAAATAGAAGCCTCCAAAATAGTTTGTAGTCATCATCTTGGTAAAACTGATTCTAGTTGTTCTCTCCTTCAGTTAGAGTTTGTCCTTCTCTTTGATTTGCCCTCTTGAAATGACTAGGATCGCTCTAAAATAAATGGTGAGATGACCCTCCATAATAAATGGCTTAGATCACTACTATGAACCTTAGATTCTTCCTAAGAGCTCCCATGTTTTGCACTATAGACCCATTCAAGTTTTCCAAGTGACTCTACTTTTACTTGCTTTTTTAGGTTCTTTGATTGCTTCTACTTGTAAAAGTCAAAACAAATCTCTTTTGAAAACCCACAAAGCATTGTCTTCCTTTTTGAGATTTTTGATTTATTTTACTTTTAAAAGTCATAAACAAAGCTCTTTAGGAAACCTAATTTGCACTATCTTTGCTTAAGACCCTGTCGAGCTCTCTGAATGGCTTTACTCCTTACTTGAAGACTTTAGGCATGAATTTGATGTCCTATGACACGTCATCTTTGAATCTTGATGGCTAGTTTTCCACCCTAAATTTGATGTTCTTCAACATGTCATGCCTTTGAATCCTAATGGCTAATTGGCTGCCTTGAATTTGACGTCCTGAAGTATATCATCATTGCACCCCAACGACTAGTTGGTTGTATTAAACTTACGTCCTGAGACACATCATGGGGATCCATTGGGTTAGGTTTATGTTTTGGGCAATTTTGTTGAAGTAATTCCTTTAGATAATTTGTCCAAAAGAATTCTTTTAGGAATTTTTCCTGAAAGACAATGGCTAGTTCCTTTGAGAAATTTTATCGAAGGACACTTGGGAAAGTGTCCTTCAGAAAAATTCTAAAGAACACTTGGGGAAGGCAAAAGATCCCTTCAAAAAAATTTGAGGGGCATTACGAAAGGAAATGGCCCTTCAAAACTTTTTAGAAGGGCATTTCCAAAGACAAAGTGCCCTTCAAAAAAGTCTGGAGGGTCACTTGGGAAGAAAAGTGCCCTTCAAAACTTTTTCGAAGGGTCATTTGGACAAAAAATTTCCATTCAAAAAAGTTTGAAGGGACACTTAGGCTAAAAGTGCCCTTCAAAACTTTTCTAAAGGGTCACTTGGAAGAAAAGTGCCCTTCAGAACTTTTCTAAAGGGTCACTTGGAAGAAAAGTGCCCTTCTATAAAGTCTAAAGGGACACTCAGGATAAAAAGTGCCCTTCAAAACTTTTCTAAAGCGTCACTTTAGAAGACAATTTCCCTTTGAAAATTTTTTGAAGAGTCACCTAGAAAGAAAAGTACCCTTTAGAAAAGTTTGAAGGGACACTTGGCAAAACAAAGTGCCCTTTGGAAAAGTCCGAAGGGACACTTGGGGGAAACATTATCAAGACCATTTTGGATTTTTTCATTGCTTTTGCTTATAAATGTCATAAGCAATGCTCCTTGAAAAACTCAAAGTCATGTGTCGTTGAAAACCCACAAAACATTGGAAGGAGTAATTCAGGTTCATAAACCCAGATTACTTCTACTCATGAAACTTTTATAAGTTGAGTCATTCAGATAACCTAACTTGGTCTTGAGGAGTAACTCAAGTTTATGAGAGGCAAAGAATTGACCTATATATAACCTGACATACACTTTAATGGAGCCAAAACACTTTAGCCTCCTTGACTTATAATTTTGGACCTATGAAATGACCTATTCTTGCAACTACTATTTGAATTCCCATGAAAATGGTTGAATAAACTGTATCTAGGTGAAATTTGATCAATACTTCACAAATAATCTTGTTTGTGAAATGCAAATTAAATGGGAAGGTTTAAAGCCTTACAGTCTAGATGTCTTGCTAGACATTGGTGTAGATATTTCTCTTGCTAGATTTCATGCTATTCCTTTTGACATGTGCCAATCTGATTTTTATAAGTTAACATTCAACACTAAGACTGTTATATTAGAATTATCTATATTGATTCTAGTATAGTTTGGAGATTCTATTTATATGTTTAAGGTCATTTAGCATGAGATACCTTCATATGACATGATGATAGAATCAAATAATTCATTAAGCTTGTATCTTGTTCTATTCAACCTCATGAAATCATTATAGATAATAAGTATTATTTATACAAAAAATCCAAATATGAGTGCATAATACCTCTAAAGGAAAAGCCAAAGAAAGTTGTAGATATAAGATGGATCCAACAAAAAATAAATCTTTGCAGTGCTAGTATTAATCCCATCATTGAGAAAATAAAAAAGGATTGTTGTTCAAAAAATCCTTGAGCTTTTTGATCTAGAAAAGTTCATGAATGCAGAATATAATTAAAAATGATTAAGGATAAAAATAGAAAAGATGTTGATCCTAAGTTCAAAGCTCATCACTCAGGTATGTCTTCTAGCTTACGTGAAGAATGTTTCAAAGAAATTGATTAGTGAAAGAAACAAAGATTAATTAGAGATTCTACTAGTCCTTGGGCATGTGAAGCTTTCTATGTAAATAAAAGATCAGAACAAGTCAGAGAAAAGAAAAGATTAGTAGTGAATTATGTACCTTTGAATAAGTATATAATCCCAGTCCAACATCTTATTCTTTTTAAAGATGAAATTCTTCAAAGAATCAATGGGATTAAGGTACACAGTAAGTTTGATTTAAAATCTAGATTTTGGGAAATACAGGTTGCAAAACATGATAGGTATAAAGCAACTTTTATCACTCTATTTGGATAGTATGAATGGAATGTTCTTCCTTTTGGTTTAAAAATTGCTCCAAGTATCTTTCAGAAGATGATGAATAAAATATTTGCATCTCATTCTGAATTCATAATTATTTATATTGATGTTATTTTGATATTTTATAAATGTCCAAGAGACCATATAAATCATCTTGATTTTTTTTTTTATCAAACTATATATGAAAATAGCTTGGTACTTTTTGAGAAGAAGATGACGGTGTTCAAAGATGAAATTAAATTCCTAGGTGTTATCATAAAATTTGGGGAAATTACTATTCAAGAACATATCTTAAAAAATTATCAAGAATTTCCTTGATATTCTTATAGACAAGAAAATGCTTCAAAGATTTCTTGGTTGTGTAAATTATGTAGCTAGTTACTACTATAATATTGCTCAAGATAGATTGCTACTCAATAAAAGATTGTCCAAAAATCCTCCTGTATGGAACAATGAAATGATTAAGGCAGTTCAGAGAATTAAACAAAATTTTTAGAAACTTCTTCCATTATCTTTACCTAAAAATTGATTATAAAAGCTGATGCATTTGAAAACTTTTGGGGTGTAGTGTTAAAGTAAAAATTGGCAGATGGTATAGAAAAACCTTGTAGGTTTGCTTTAGAAAGTTTCAAATAGGCACATAAGAATTATCATTCAACTCATAAATAAATTTTAGTTGCAATAAAATCTATTCAAGCTTTTTTGTTCTTTATTAGATCTAAGAAATTCTTGCTTAGATCTGATTTGAATAATTTTATGAGTATTTTAAATTCTTTTGATAATCTGAAAAAATGTGTTGCTAGCAGGTTAACTAGGTGGACTAAATTTCTATTAGATTTTGATTTTACAGTAGATCATATTACTAAAAAAAGAATTGCTTAGCAGATTTTGCATCTAGAGAAGCAAATTCAAAATATTCAGTCAGTATGGTTGTCATAGAAATACGAAAAGAATTCCATGAACATATTTGGTGATCAACTCCTTCAGTGGCCAATCAACTAAAAAATGAAGCCAATGCTCTGGTAATAAAATCCTATGAAGCCTCTATTGATCTTAATAATTCACATCTATGATGGAAATCTCAGTTTCAAGAACCTAATGGTAAAAGATGGTCTTCAGTAATTGTGCTCTATCATGAAAATAACAATCCTAAACTGTGTGGACCTAATAATCTATTCAAAAATTTCATACTAAGGCAAGGATTTGAGTTTCTTATCTAGTGGTCTTCTTCCTATCCATAATATAATTTTTCAAGGAATTTTTTTTGGTTATCTGATGAAATTCCAAACTATTTATCTAGACTACGTTCTTCCTCTCAAGGAATCTAAAGAACCTGATGTGTATATTGCTCTAGATCAGCTAAAGAATATTTTTATTGCTGTAAATATTCCATTCAAGATAAAATTTGAATTATTTTCAGTTCAAAATCATTAGATAAATTTGCACAATAGTTTGTTTTCAACCCAACCATTAGCGGCTCTATGGAAAAGGTTTACCATTACTCATGAAGCCATATTTGCTCCTAGTTCATTTTCCATTAGCTATGTACCTTCTTGATGATGATCATACTAAAAAAAATATGATATACTCTCTATTTTCATACCATCATTATGACTTTAAATATAATCATTATTCCCCATAAGGAGAATGCAAATTTTTTGATGATGAGTAATGTGATTGAATGACTACTTATGAGGTTTGTCCTTAGGCATGAATGCGGGCACAATATCCCTCTTTTATTATTATATGGACCTCACCACTATCTAAAGGTGGTATTCTGTCAGTCATGTTGACAGATATTTTGTACAATTTGACGGTGCGTAGTGGACCCTGTTTCTCAACTTTGTTTTTATTCGTTGATCTCACATCTTGATGAAAACCATTGATCTCTTCTCTATCTATCTATAAATAGAGAAGGCTCTTTGCATTTCATTCAAGTTTTTCTAGAGATCAAAGTCTGAGTCTAGTTTATGTCTAAGGAAGTGTATGCTCTTTGTTTTCCCTTTCAGGATCATGCAAATCAAAAGCTTTCTTTTAGGAAGTCTACCAAGTTTGTTTAAGTCTATCTCAAATATATTTTGTATCCTCTATGTACAAAATATTGATCCTATACTCATGTGCCTATGCATGTACCCTTTTGGTATTAGAGCCATGTTCTATTGTTACTTCTGTAATCATATTGATATATCAATATAATATAATATCTTTTGTTACATGTATTTTGTCTTATTTTTATTCTTGCATTTTGTATCCATTTGTTATTTTGATGATAGGGAAGGGAATGATCCCATAAAATCTATGAAGAAGGTGTCATTGTGGACATGTATAGTACCACCAATATGAAAACTATGGATGCATCAAACCAGATGATTCTAGATAGCTTAGGTACAACTTATAAGATCTCTCTTTCTGATATATTTGCTGATTCATTTTACACTGCAAATGAAGCAACTGTAAAAATTAATGAAGAAAATCCTAGCCCCAAATGGAAATTTTCTAATCTAAAAGCCATAAAAGTATATGATAAGCTTTCTCCTTTTCATCTGCTTGCTAAAAATAATATTAAAGTTTTTGAAAACATCATCAAAGTCATGAAAAATGATGATTATAAGTATCATCTTCAAATTTTAGATAATAAAACTATTCACCAATTAAAATCTTAGACTAAATATAAATTTCTTCATATTGGTGCTGTTACATTGGTATTTTTCCTTTATTTTGAAAAGGTCTTAATGTTAGTCTTTTAGGTTGTATCCTTGATAATCGACATACTAGTTTTAGTTCTTGCTTGCAAAGTGCTATTTAGACTAGTTTACATGATGGCCCTATTTATAAAATTGCATATCCTAACTACCTGTTGCCATTCATGATGAAGACAATCTCAACAAAGTACTAAAGCTCTTTCTTCAAACCCATGGTTTTGAAATGATCCCTAGATATTTCCCCCTTGATGTTAAATATCAAGTCATGTATCGCTTAACAAATACCTTACACCTTGTTTTTAAACACAGTCCCACACAAGGCAAAATCTTAGTGTGCCAAGCCACTGAAAATAGTAGATGAATCTATATCTTGGACCAATTTGAAATTTTCAAGAAAATGGATTGCTGACATAGATTTTGTTTGGAAGCCTATAAAATCTTTATCTTTGGCTACCTTTGTCAAACACTTGCCTGATAAATCTATAATCATATTTAATTCTTAGAATGGATTAAAAGATCACATGCAAGCTCTAAAACTATAATCATCTCAATCCTCTTGTAGTAATCCCTATCTGCATTTGAGAAAGATTCATGATCCTTAGGTGGACTCTTTATATTGCACTGACTATCAAAAGATAATCAACCATCCAAATCAATCCAATATCCACATGACTAGAAGAGATTTGGATCTAGAGAAACAGCTAGAGAAAAATAAAAAACTTATAGCTGAGACTAAGAAAATTAATATGGAGGGAACATCATCTGAAGAAATAGGCCACATCTGATTAACTTCATTAGGAGATGAATATTATATAGAGAAAGGTTTTCCAAAGCTTGCAGATTTCAATCAATATTTCCCTGATAGCAAGTTTAGAGCCCAAATGTATTATTGAAGATCGACAGACAAAAGCCTTGATCAGTCCACAGAAACAAAGTTGATGAACTAGAATAACTTTGCAACTAAATGTTTAAACAATAAGGTCTCTGAAATACAAGAGAGTTTATCTCAAGTTTCAAAGCTGATTAGAAGTATTGACTTATATCAAAAAGGAAATATTATTCAAGCCATTGGTAACCTGCATGAATCCACTGCAACTCATCATCCTCAAATCATATAAAAGATTGATGATTCTGTTACTAGTCTAAGAAATCAACAACCGATAGCATTTGATAGTTTATTTTTAAAAAATAAAGTTATTTAGCAAAATCCAAATATGGATAAGATATTGCCTCAAATAGAAGCCATTGAAGATAAACAAGCTTAGATGCAATATAGTATAAGTCAACTAAGTTCCACTTTAGATAGTATTGTTAAAAAAATAGTAGAACAAGCTCCTAAAGTCTCCACCATTATAAAAAATTTAGAAGTTTTGGGAAAATCTGAATAATATCCTAGACAGACTGAGCCATCCAAAGAGTCTATTTTTCTTCATGATGAAGATTATACTAAAAGCACTGAAACCTGGAAAGATGTGCTTAAAATTCATAGAGAATATTTTAAAAAGGCTAAGGCTAAGAGTCTACTAGATACAAAAAAGAATGGATAAATTTTTCTAAATAGGTATGGCTAAAATATAACCTCATGAAGCAGAAGGATACTTCAATCTAAAAATTGGTTCTTCTTCTAGGCCTTTCTTAGATTCTTAGATAAGAACGATGAATCTACAACCATTATTTTGGAAGTTTAATTGTGAACCTCCAAAAAAAGGAAAGAAATGATCCATGCTATGTTAGCTTGGGCAAATGTACATATTTATGGAATGAAGAAGGATCCATTTACAATTGCTCAACAATTGTAAAATGGATTCAGAGGAAACATCAAAGAATGGTGGGATGCATGTGGTGAATCATTTCACACTACCATTTATTATCATGATCAGCCTATCTCTTCATTATGTAATTCATTATTATCATAATTTATAGGAACTCTTGATAATGAGAAAGAAGCCAATAAATCTAAGTTCATGATAACAAAATTATATGATATGACAAGGATAGATGAATATATGTGCTACATGAAAAATTTGTTCTAAAACATTGGTGAAATATTTAATCCTTCATACAAGCTAAGATACATTGAATCTTTTCCAAAATATTTTGCAAACAAGTATAAAGCTATTATGAAGGATGAATTATCTACTATGTCCTTTGGCAGAATAAATTAGAATATCAAAGTTGTAAATAACCAGCTATGTGCTGAAAGAAAGGCCCAAAAAGAAACTCTCAAGTTCTATAAACAAATTAGAGCTAAATTATGCAACACCCTAGATGATAATTTTGGTTTTGGATGTATATATGTACAAAAATATAGACTATATAAAATAAAGAAAAATAATTAATCCTGCAAGTGCTCTCCTTAGAAAATTTTCCAAGAAGAAAGGCAATGGAAACCTAGATATAAATCTAGGAAAAAGAGATTCATTCCCAAGAGAATTTTTAGAAAGAGAAAACATGGATATAAAAAGAAGCCTGTTAAATGTTTCTTGTGCCAAGGAGATCATTATGCTAATAAGTGTCATTCGACATGATATGCCCTCATATGACATGATGATAGTATCAGATAATTTGTCAAGCCTGTATCCTATTACTATTCAACCTCATGAAATTATTCTAGCTAATATGTATTCTTTGTACAAAAAATCCAAATATGAGTACAGAATACCTCTTAAGGAAAAGCCAAAGAAAACTATAGATACAAGATAGATCCAACAAAAAATAAATCTTTGCAGTGCTAGTATTAATCCCACAATTGAGAAAATAAAAAAAATATTATTGTTTAGAAAATCCTTTAGCTTTTCCATTTAGAAAATTTCATGAATGCAAAATATAATTAAAAATGATTAAGGATAAAAATGGAAAAGATGTTGAACCTAAGTTCAAAGCTCACCACTCAGGTATGTCTCCTAGCTTATGTGAAAAATGTTTCAGAGAAATTGATCAGTTAAAAAAACAATGATTAATTAGAGATTCTACTAGTCCTTGGGTATGTGAAGCTTTCTATGTAAATAAAAGATTAGAACAAGGTAGAGGAAATAAAAGATTAGTGGTGAATTATGTACCTTTGAATAAGTATGTAATCCCACTCCAACATCCTATTCCTTTTAAAGATGAAATTATTCAAAGAATCAATGGGAGTAAGGTATACAGTAAGTTTGATTTAAAATATGGATTCTGGCAAATACAGGTTGTAGAGCAGAATAGGTATAAAACATTTTTTATCACTCCATTTGGACAACATGAATGGAATGTTCTTCCTTTTGGTTTAAAAATTGCTCCACGTATATTTCAAGAGACGATGAATAAAATCTTTGCATCTCATTTTGAACGACTTTAAACATATAAACAGATTCTCCAAACTATACTGGAGCCAATGCAAAAAATTATGATATAACAGTCTTAGTGTTGAATTTCAACTTATGAAAATTAGATTGCCACATGTCAGAAGGAATAACATGAAATATATCAAGAGAAATATCTATATAATATGGTCTCTCTTTCTGATATATCTGCTCATTCATTTTACACTACAAATCTAGCATGATATGGTCTCTCTTTTTGATATATCTGCTGATTCATTTTACACTGTAAATGAAGCAACTGTGGAAATTAATGAAAAAATCTTAGCCCCAAATGTAAATTACCTATTCTAAAAGCCATAAAAGTATACGATAATCTTTCTCTTTTTCATCTGCTTGATAAAACTAATATTAAAGTTTCTAAAAACATTATCAAAATCATATAAAATGATGATTATAAGTATCATCTTGAAATTGTAGCTAATAAAACTATTTACCAATTATAAGCTCTGACTAAATATAAGTTTCTTCATATAGATGTTGTTACTATTAGTATTTATTCTTTATTTCAAAGTGGTCTTGATATTAGTCTCTTAGGTTGTATCCTTGATAATTGACATACTAGTTTTAGTTCTTACTTACAAAGCGCTATTAAGACTGGTTTACATGATGGCCTTATTTATACAACTACATATCCTAACTACCCTATTGCCATTCATGATGAAGAAAATCTCAACAAAGTACTAAAGCTCTTTATTCAAACCCATGGATTAGAAATGATCCATATATCTTGTCCCCTTGCTGTTAAATATCAGGTCATGTATCGCTTAACAAATACCTTACACCCTGCTATTAAACATAGTCCTACACAAGGCAAAATCATGGTGTGACGAGCCATTGAAAATAGTCAAATCATTACAGTCAAATCTATTTCCTGGACTAATTTGAAATTTCTAAGAAAATGGATTATTGACACATATTTTGTTCAGAAGCCTAGAAAATATTTATCTCTGGCTACGTCTGTCAATGACTTGCTTGATAAATTAATAATCATATTTGATTCTCAGAATGGGTTAAAAGATCATATGCAAGCTTTGTAGCTACAATCATCTCAATCCTATTATAGTAATCCCTGTCTACATTTGAGAAATATTCATGATCCTCAGGTGTTCTCTTTCTATTGCACTGACTGTCAAAATATAATCAACCATCCAAATCAATCTAGTGTCCATATGACTAGAAGATATTTAGATATAGAGTAACTACTAGAGAAAGATAAAAAACTTATAGCTGAGGCTAAGGAAATTAATATGTAGGGAACATCATTTGAAGAAACATGTCACATTTGGAAAACTCCATTAGAAGAAGAATCTTATACAGAGAAAGGTTTTCCAAAACTTGTAGATTTCAATCAGTATTCCCCTGATGGCAATTTTAGAGCCCAAATGTATTATTTAAATTGACAGAAAAAATCCTTGATTAGTCCACAGAAATAAAGTTGATGAACTGGAATAACTTGGCAACTAAATGTTTAAACAATAAAGTCTCTGAAATAGAAGAGAGTTTGTCTTAATTTTCAAAGCTGCTTAGAAGTATAGACTTATATCAGAAAGGAAATATTATTCAAGCCATTGGTAACTTGCATGAATCCACTGCAACTCATCATACTCAAATAATACAAAAGCGTGATGATTCTATTACTAGTCTAAGAAATCAACAACATATAGTATTTGATATTTTATCTTCTAAAAATAAAGTTATTCAGCAAAATCCAAATATGGATAAGATATTGCCTCAAGTAGAAGCCATTGAAGATAAACAAGCTCATATGCAGCATAATATAAGTTAGCAATGTTCCACTTCAGATAGTATTGCTAGAGAAATAGTAGAAAAAGCTCCTAAAGTCTCCACCATTCCATAAATTTTAGAAATTTTGAGAAAATTTGAACAATATCCTAGACAGACTAAGGCATCCAAAGAGTCTATTGTTCTTCATGATGAAGATTATACTAAAAGCACTAAAACCTGACAAGATGTGCTTACAATTCAAGGAGAATATTTTAAAAAGGCTAAGGCTAAGAGTCTATTGGATACAAAAAAAACTTTGGATACAATTTTTTAGATAGGTATGTCTAAATTAGAACCTCATGAAGCAGAAACATACTTCAATCCAAAAATTGGTTCTTCTCCTAGCCTCCCCTATATTCTCAGATAAGAACTATGAATCTACAACCATTCTTTCGAAAGTTTAATTGTGAACCTCCAGAAAAAAAGAAGGAAATGATCTATGCTATGTTAGCTTGGGAAAATGTACAGATTTATGGAATTAAGAAGGATCCATTTACAGTTGCTCAACAGATATCAAATGGATTCATAATAAACATCAAATAATGGTGGGATGCATGTGGTGAATCATTTCACACTACCATTTATTCTCATGATCATCTCGTCTCTGCATTATGTAATGAATTATTTATTAGACTTTGTAGGAAATCTTGATAATGAGAAAGAAGCCAGTAAATCTAAGCTTATGAAAGCACAATTATGTGAGATGATAAGGACAGATGAATATATGTGCTAGATGAATTTTTTTTTTACAATACTGGTGAAATATTTAATCCTGCATACAAGCTAAGATACATTGAATCTTTGCTAGAAAATTTTGCAAACAAGTATAAAGTTGTTATGAAGGATGACTTGTCTACTATGTCCTTTGGCCTATACGTTACCCTTTTGGTACATTATTTTACATGCTCTTCTCAAATCTCAAGGGGGTAACCATAATATCTCTCTTTCTCTACACACACACACACACACACACACACACACACACACACACACACACACACACACACACACACACACACACACACACACACACACACACACACACACACACACACACGAATTATATAGAATGATAATTGGATCCTGAAAAAGATCAATGGAATTGGCTCTGTGAAGAATCAACATACAAATGCTAGACATTAAAAATGAAATATAAAATATATACAAAATGACAAGATAATGTACCCAATAATGATGAAAATTATGCTCTAAAATTACCCTATATATCAATAATAATTCACAAAATACCATCTCTTGTACTTTAATAATTGTATAAATTAATGATAAGTGACTAGTAACATATAGTTAGGGTTTTTGTCCGACCTATATAAAGAAAAATAAAATGTAAAAATATAAACTTACCCCATTCTTAACTTTTACCTTAGTAAACATAGCTCTGAGAGACAAAATCTATGGGCAAGTGAAGAGGGTATCTACCACATAGATTGGACCGTGTATGAATGGTAGCCACATTGACTGATCACACACTCTTACTGAGTAATTTGAAATGCAAATTTTATGATTTTAACTTCATTTATAAAATTTTCTAATTTACATAAATAGGTTAGGGGAACTCTTTTCCCTATTTTCATAAATCCATGCTTTAGAAGACATCTCCATGCTTTAAACACAAACTGTACGGTCCTAAGAGGAAACTATAGTCTCATGGGAAGAAATTGTATGGTCCTCGAAGGAACTACACAGTTTTAGAAATTTATATATATTTTTCTACATTTTTGGTATTTAACACTAGTATTTACTAATCTTAAATGTATACCAATGAGAAAAATATTAATTTTTTAATATTTATTTACTGTGATGCATGGTGTCATACACCTACGGGAGTTCCATCATGGGAAGGTCATACAATTTAAATTGGAACTAGGGTAGTTGAAGTTGGGTGGGAACATCTGGATGCAGATGGCTTATGTCATGCTATGACTAATTGTGATGGGATATGACCCAATGATTCTCATTACTTTTATTGAATGGTGGATGAGTAATATTTTTACATTCTATCTATTGACGGGAGAGGTGATGATTACCCTTAAGGATGTATGGAGGATATTGAGATTACTAGTTAAGGGGAGACAAGTGGTATCAAAGAGATTTTGGTGATCTCAAAAGATATTGACCCTCATATACTATATTGATTTAGAGAGTATATAATGAAGGGGAGATCCTATTGAGTGACAACATATGATGGGATGCCATACCTGTCATGAATAAATGGCTGTACTACTAAGCTCCTTTATCATAATCAACACAAGAGGGGTATTGTGCATATATGGGCTCTAAAATGTGATAAAAGGACATGTAAGAGAGGAGACTAATGTATGCATGGGGGTAATACATGCTTGGACACACGATGTATGGAGGATATTGAGATTACTAGTTAAGGGGAGACAAGTGGTATCAAAGAGATTTTGGTGATCTCAAAAGACATTGACCCTCAGATACTATATTGATTTAGAGAGTATATAATGAAGGGGAGATCCTATTGAGTGACAACATATGATGGGATGCCATACCTGTCATGAATAAATGGCTATACTACTAAGCTCCTTTATCATAATCAACACAAGAGGGGTATTGTGCATATATGGGCTCTAAAATGTGATAAAAGGACATGTAGGAGAGGAGACTAATGTATGCATGGGGGTAATACATGCTTGGACACACACACACACACACACACACACACACACACACACACACACACACACACACACACACACACACACACACACACACACACACACACACACACACACACACACACACACACAAAACACACACACACACACACACACACACATCAATTGGGATCTCTTATAGGACTAGGCATATGAGCACTAGGCAATGCATAGGCCTATTAGGATACACCTTGCCCTAGAGGACAAAGAGACACCATATGCCAAGAGATGGGTGACATTAGTACCTAAGAGACAATGCAATGAGGACATCACACATTAGAGGAGGGTCGTACATTTCCTCAAGGAGATAGGTTCCACTTGGCGATCATATAGAGATCACTTATGTTGAAGTAAGGATGCCACACAAATTTAGCAAAGATCAAAGTGAGTAGATGGTAGAAATGTTGATTTGGGGTATCATTGAGAGGTTTCAACATGAGAGCATGGAAAGACAATATTGGTTATTACAAGATGCTTTCTTAGCCATTATTATCTGGTTAAAAACAAAACGATCCCTTTAGATGGATGGAGAGTAGGAGCTACCTCAAATAAAGGATTTAGAACTAACAAATGATTAGGAGGATGAGAGTCATCTCGACCTAGGGGTCAATGATGTAATATCCATAAACGGTTGGTAGACATGGTAGGATAGGGTCCATCTTGCTACACTATTTCCACTAGAGGAGGAGCGACATTAACCAAGGGAGTGAGACTATGATGGAGGACCCTATGCAGATGAAGGGTATAAGATAGAGGGCACATATGATGAGCAATTGAAGGTTGCTTCAATCAGAGCGACGAGAGGCACAAGTTGGCATCAAAAAGATCAAGGTAACAAGGTCAATATGATACATTTTATCTTTGATTAATGTTTGGGGAATTCATTGATTGATCTTTATACAATGTGAAACAATGATAGTTGAAAAATAGATCCCCATCATTGATGTCGCACAAAAAATTGATGTTTTATGAAACCTTAGAAGAACATGCCAAATCATTAACCCTAAGAAAATCATACCTACCAAAAATGAAGCAAGTTTTAACCCAAAAGAGATGGAAGAGAGTATGGGTTCACCAAAATGTAATATAGGTAAATAGATTTCAATTAGATTTTTATACAAATACCCATAAACATTTAATTGTAACTAAAAATATATGTAAAACAATAAATCGAACCTAATAAATTCTTAAAACTAGGGAAATGAAGATAAATGTAGGGTTCATAAATGTAACTTAAATATCAATAGATCAGGGGAAAGTTGTCAAAGTCTAATGTTGAAAATCAGGGCTTTCGGTAAAATAAAGAGAACCCTTAAAACTTGTGATGCACAAAAAATATTCTCAAAACATTCAAATTATTGTACGTAGATGTCCAAACTATTAAATTATGTTTATAAAAATATTAGATAGATAAAATATATTTTGATAATTATTTTCCTTTAATTAAAGGCTTTAATAACTTTACTTAATTTTATATACCTTCACTTCAATGACAAACAATAGACTTTTTCTTCTTATTATAATTAAATAACTAAATTTGAAAACCGTAAAAAAAAAACATATTTTTAAAATTTAAATTATAATAAAAAATAATAATTGAATAATGACAAAACAAACTAAAATTCCCTCTCGACGTACCCTTGACCTAGCAATTTCTAATTAGCTGTCTACCATGAGAAAGATTCTTTGGCGATATAAAACTACTAAATATAAACACGTAGTTAACGTTGTTCAACAACTCCTCCATCTAAACTTGTGACAATAGCCAATGATTATAGAGGGGGTCCTCTGCCTTAGGTTATATAATAAAATTTTAAGCTTAGAAAGGTCATAAACATCCAACTCACACTCAATTTGTTTTTCCTCTATTGTGATATAATATTACATTGTAACATCATTTGAGTACATGAAGACAAATCTATTCGAAAGTTTATTAGGGTCCATTTTTTAACTCTTTTCTCTAGCGGATTTTGAGATTGACAAATTTTACTTTAAAAAGATACTCTCTATCAAATAATTAACATGCATCGTTAGGAAATGCACAAATCTATTAAATTTAGTAATAATTGAACAAAGTATATTGCGATATAAAAATAATGTAATCGTACATAATAATGTCTAATAAATAAATGAAATAGAAATAAGAGTTGCGTTATAGTTAGAATATTTGTCGTATGTTATGTTGAAAATAGTATAAATATTTAAATTCACATTATGATGGCCACGTTTACGTAGAGGAGAAGACAAACAAGATAAAGTAGCATTCCATGACTGACGTGGAGGGGGAGGCACGTCGCTGTAAAGAGATAGCTTGGCGGAGGTCAATGCAGTGACTGCATTTGAAAATTGCAAAGCACGTTCCAAAGTCCGTTAGAGATTCGAAGGTCAGAAAGCAACTGCAAAATAGGGCTAACATTTCCATCAGAAGACTAAATTTTGAAATGCAAATTACATTTGGAGGTAGAGAAGTCTGCGGGGTTTCTCAAGTGTGAAGAGCAAGTGTAAAAAGCAAATATCGAAATGACAAGTTGTAATCTGCGTCGATGGTTTCGAAACCCAAAATTTAAAAAAAGGACAAGCATGGCAGAACTTTGATGGTTCAGTGCAGGTTAACTTGCTTGAAATTTGCAAATTATTTTCATGTATCAATTACAAATGTAAGCAAGCTCTACTATATATTTTTTTTCCAAATATGTATTACCAATTTACTATTAGCAACCATATAACTATGCACAACAGTTACAACGAAGCACATTCCTATCGTGTGACAACAACATGATAAAATACTATTGCATAAAGACCAACAGACAATTTAATCAATGTGCCCATAATGCATTTCTTTTGACAACACCCGTTAACACCCTACCGAGTTTCACATACGCTCTGCTCTCCATGCTGTGCATATGCAAAATGTTGTTTACGCCAACAACCAATGCGATTCATTTGGATATTGCATCAACCGAGACACTAAGCTAACTGCAAATTGTATAATAAAATGGGCTGGATTGTACTTTTTATATTATCATTTATCTGATTTAATTGTTTTGTTATCAAGGCATTAATATTATTTTGATCTCCAGGTTTATTGAATCTGACTTCCACTGATTTCCAAGGCTGGGAAAATTGTCGGGTCACCAATTTGATGCCCCAATTTTCACAATTATCTATCGTGAATTGAGGAATCTAGAATGGAAATTTTCCATTAACCATGCTGGAGAGAACTGCTGACTTGCACAATAGAGAAGAAATTAATCAAAACTGCTAACTGACTGATCAGTGCAGAATTCAGGGTCTCCGTGGTTTTAATGGCATATGCATAAATGCACCACAACCCAAGTGTGTGCGCCCTGCTAGTTTTAAGAGAGTAGATTCAGCGGATATGTTCAAAGGTTGTCGGCGGATTCAAAAACTAGCTTGTGGCCCAACTAGGACTAAGCTTCTTAGGCTTCCATTAACAAATTATTATGGTTTTGACCATGGGTATACAGGAGGAGTGTCATGGGAAAAGTGTAGGAAAACTTGCATGGATGACTACAATTGTTTAGGTTTTGGTTATAGGCATTCAAGGATTGGACAATGTTACCTAAAAACTCTTATTTGTTAGCGGTTATCAATCTTTTGGGTTAAACATTGACATGTATATTAAAATATCTATTAAATATGCTTTAGTGACTCTTTCAATTGGTTTTTAAAAGTTAATATGGTATAATAATATTAGTATGATTATTTTTTATACTATAATAATATTGATCTTGTTTTTCTAAATGATTTTTCTAAGTGACAATTAAATGGACGCTAAATTTAAAGTTCGCATTAAAAATGAACAGTCACTTCATTATAAATTCTTAAATATAAATTATGAGATGTATAATTATATTTGTTATTAATTATTTTAATTAAAATATTATTTGTAAAGCCAAAGACACCCAAAACATAACCACAATTAAAAAAATTGAAAATGAAGACGAGAAAAAGTTACATATAAAAAAATATTATATTTAAATATAATTAATATGACAATTCATAATTTAATACCTCTAGATTTAACAAACAAATAATATATACTATATTAATTTGTTTAGTATATATTTTAATATTATATTAAATTATAAAAATATATATTTCAATATAATTTATAAATAAATATTAAATATTATATTATATAATATATATTTTATTATTATATTTGATTATTCAATTTTCATTTTAAATAATCTTTTAAATATATATCCTCTCTAACACATTCAATAATATATATATATATATATATATATATATATATATATATATATATATATATATATATATACAAAATATATACATAATCTTAATGATTATATATACTAAAAAATAAAACATAAATATATTCATAAAAGAAAACACCCAGGTAAAAAAAAAAAATGCGGCTTCATTTTTATTATTTATGATGATATTCTAATAAAATTTCATCATGAATATAAAACAATATTTATTTCTATTCTAAACAAGATCGATATACACGTGTGATCATTTGAAAAATAGGTTCAAAAAATGATATATATATATTTTTGCATACCTGTTCTAACTGGCACCTTGATCCTGGCATAAGGAGATGCGTGGGACTTTTTGAAGGCTGTGGCAGTTGTAAAGGCTTCCACCGCTTCCTGAGCAAATAAGAATAGCATTTAATTCATTCCTGAAATTCTAGTAGGACGCAATTTACATGCAAAGCACAATTCAGCCTTTCATTATTTTTCCTTACCTGCTCAACTCCTCCTGATAGCACAACAGAAAACTTGGAGAAATTTCAGAGGGGTTTCGTTGGATTATGATGTGGCGAAAGACACGGAGATGACAACAGATTTGCGACGCAAAGTTGGGGGAATCTCAGTTGAAAATGTGATAGAGAGGCTCAACGCTAATGGCAATATTGTATCTTGCACTGATTATGACGCATTGTTGGAATGAGTTCTTCACATTGAAAACAAGTTTTGTGTTCCTATAGCGTTTTTGTGGACTCAGTATCGTTCTGCTTAAATATCTTGCAGCTCTTTTCTGTTAAGCCATTGAATTTTAGGCTTCTTCATTCTAGTTATCAGGCCAATGATTTCCTGTGAGATGGCACTAACCCAGGGGGTTGCATTATTTGAGGTATTTCGTCAAATATTTCCCTTGACTGCCTATAGGATTCTCAGGGTAGTTTGGCATTTGAAAAAAAATATATGATACAAATTCTTGAAGCTACTATTTCTTGGCTTTATTTAAGTTTTTTTCATGGAATTGCTAATGGAGAGCGTTAACGCTCTCTTCAACCATGCAAGTGGGCTTTTGTTGGGTTGTAAGTTCGTAGATTTGAATAAGTTTTATTTTTTAAGAGCATCTTAATGGTATTCAGGAATTTTTAAATTTGTGCAGAATCTACAGCCAATTTTTAGAGGATATTTACTAATGTTTCCTAATATCATTATCAGTATTTCCATATAATTATTAAAATAATAATAATAAATACTCTAGCATAGGAATTGGAATCCACGTTGTAAAATACATTTGCAGGATGCATAAAAGGAAAACCTGACAATAGTAACAGAAGTTTTTATATTCTGAACCCCAAGTCTAACCACAAAACGGATCATCCGTAGCTAAAAAAAGGTGAAAAGAAGTCAGGGAATCATTTCCATGGCATCTTGTGTATCTACAATTGGGATTGCGGAGATTGTTTTCATAGCACTGGGATGGTGGTCGTTTCTGTTGAGAAACATTGATGATGCCAATGCCTATAAGCGCCAAGGCTAGTTTTCCGTTCTTGGCAGACTGATCTGAAAAGGTTTACGTTTTTAGAACTGAGAGAAGCGACCAATAATTTTAAAGACATAGTGGGAAAAGGAGGGTTTGGGATCGTGTACAAGGGCCGCCTTTTGCCAAAAAATAAAATGGTCGCAGTTAAGCGATTGGAAGGAGTGTCGCAAGGAGAGATGAATTCTGGGCAGAGGTAAGTATGATTGGCAAAGGGAATCACATGAATTTGGTTCGCATGTTTGGGTTTTGTCGAGAGAAAAGGCATAGGCTATTAGTTTATGAGTATGTTGAAAATGGTTCTCTGGATAAGTATCTCTTCACCAAAAATAGTGCAATAGTTCTTGCGGCAGGCATGTCACATAGCAAGTTTGGTTGCCACGAACTTGTAAGAACAATGGCCATTTGGCACTCTTCTCTCCGACATGCTTTTCCTAGACACATGCCCCCCAGCTCCCTGTGTAAATAGCTTGTTTCTCTCTACAATTAGCAATGGGATCAGAGCAAAATAATAACAAATACAAGCCTCTGATTGGGTGTTCGCTGGGGCACTATTCACACCTTAATATTAACAAGGAAATATTAAAAAATGTTACCACACATCTACAAACATAAGCAAATTAAAAAAATAATGTATATGCCCCTTTTTATTGGGTGATAAAGTAATGTTGACCGAAGTAAAAGCCTTCAATGAAAGGTATATTATCATACCTTTACAACAGGTACTAATAAGTTAAATATAAGGAGATAGAATTGGTCTTGATTTAGAATGATATAAAAGATTTCTCACTCAAATTTAAATCTAATATTTGAAATGTACAATGAAAGTTAAGATTAAAAAAAACCTTATAAATTTAAAGATGATTATATATTATTTTCAAGAGTATTTCCAATACTTTTGAAATGGACTAAGCTCATAGTATCATATTTGATCAAGTATAAAAACTAAAAATCTAATTTATAAATTTTGTTTATTTAAAGTAATCTATAATAAAACACTAGTTCAAACAATGATAAATAATTTAGTTCAAACAATGATAAATAATTTAACGATTGTTTTCACCCCTCTCATAAATAAAGTATAATACTTGTTTATTTATGACATTTAAATTAAAATTAAATAATATTAATACTTTTATCAATTTTTAACAACTATGATTTAAAAGGGGAAAGAGGGGAAAATAAGTACATTTCTTAAATGAGGTTTAAAATACAAAGGGGAAAGAGGGGAAAACAAGTACAATTTTTTAAATGAGGTTTAAAACACAAAGGGGAAAGAGGGGAAAACAAGTACATTCCTTAAATAAGGTTTAAAACACAAAAAAATAAAGATAAGTACATTTCTTAAATGAGGTTTAAAACACAAAAAAGATAAAGATAAGATGAGGAATGCATTAGACAAAGTAAGATAGGGGATGCATAACTGTAGTAAATTTATGAAATTGGAAATAATAAAGAGAGCTCGTGTTAATTAATTTGGAAAAAATTAATTATATATTTAAAAATGTTAAATAAATATAAATTAAAATAAATAAATTTTAAAAGATTATTTTGAAGAAAATATTTTACCTCATTTTAAAATGTAGCTTTAATCGCACAAAAAATAGTGTACACACATTTCAAAATAAGAAAATAAATTTAAAAAGGATATAACTACACATCTAGGATATCTAATGGTAAATCCATCATGCTTAGAACCAATAAAACCAATTTTAGTTTATACATGTTAAGTCTACTTTGGCTTGACTTTTGAAATCAAAGTAATCAATTTTGTAGTGTAGAGAGATTGGGTTGAATATCCATACACATTTAAGTATAAATAGATGCAAAATAGTGAATAAGATTTAATTAATTTTCTAAATTTAGAAAAAAATATATATATGAGTAGCGTTTAGAAATAAATCTTGAGTATTAAGAGATTTAGAGATAGTTGTCAAAATCTATTAAGACAATTAAGTTTTTTAAAGATGATGAGAATCTTGAAAAATCATGATGAATGGAGGATCGTACTTAAACTATCATATAGATATTTTTGGGTGCTAAAATTATGGACTACATATTTTGAATAAACATTAGATAGGTGTATATATTTTTGACGATTGTGTTCTTCAAATTTAAGGTTTCAAAAACCTCATCTAAGTTTCTTCCACTTTACTTTGATCACTAGAAAAATGAATTTTTTTTTCTTATCCTAATTGAATAGTTAGATTTGAAAACAAAAAGGAAACAATATATTTAGAATTTTTCAGAGCCTAAATAATAACATAAGAATACCTTGATATGTATTAGGATATAATATAATAAAAACAATACTCCAATAATTATAGTAATACAGTAACTAAAAAAATCAATACAATATAATATATTCATATAATAAATTTTAATACTACAATGAATTTGCTTGTTATTTAGGTGAAAAATAGACCTTATAACTAGCATGCCAAAAAATGGGAAACAATACATTTCCCAACCTACCCCAGGTCATATTATTTCTATTTCACCAATAGATTCCATTCATTGGACACATACCTATCTTATAGGCTAGCATACATATTTATTGAAAGCATTTGTCATACCTATCCTTCTTATGTCATGACTCATCAAATGTGTTAAGATATTTATTTATAATAACATAAATAACATTAAAACATAATCCACTTCGAGGGAAAAACCTCCAATAATCAGAATAAATGAGTAAATGAATTCAATAATGAAACTTATGATGATTATGGAGAGCCATGATCCACCATATATGTATCCATAATTGGGAAGAGTCACGCTTATAATGGGGAAGGGTCACACCCATTCAATCTAATTATGTCGGCCTAATTATTAATAATTAATAAATGAAAGATAAAGGTTATGGTCTCCATTTCATAACCTTAGTACTCATAAGGTTAGGGGTGTAACATACCTTTCCCTTTTAGAAAAGCATTGTCCTCAATACTTAGCAACTCAAGATGTTGTTGCATGAATTGTTCATCCTCCCATGTGGCATCTTCAGTGGGTAGATTCTTTCATTTGATGAGAAATTTAGAAATGGCTCGGTTACGTAATTTCTTCATTCATGTCTTGATAAAAACTTCAAGTACCATAATGAACTTCCCTACTTCATCTAACTTAGGTAACTTAGAATGGACTAGAAGCTTGGAACCAATTACTTTCTTCAATCATGAAACATGAAAGATAGGATGAATTTTGGAAGAAGGTGGAAGTTATAACTTATAAGTGACACTTTCAATCTGGTGCAGAACCTGGTAAGGCCCATAAAATTTTGGCACAAACTTGATGTTCTTATGTTTGTTATAGGGTTACAAGTGAAGGAACACCCAATCTCTTTCCTCAAAATGCCTCTCATTGCGGTGTTGATCAACTTATTGTTTCATCCTATTTTTAGCCACAACCAAATTCTCCTCAAGGACTTGAAGCACTTCGTAATGGTATTGAAGATGATCCTCGACCACAAGGGCTTTAGAATGACCTTGTAAATAAGATGTAGTAGAAGGTGGGGGTTAGCCATAGAGATCTTCAAATGGTGTCATCTTTGTTGCGATGTGAAATGATGTGTTGTACCACCATTTTGCTTGTGAACACCACTTGGACCAAAATGCTTGTGTTTCAGAGGCAAAACATCATAGGTATCCTTCAAGAGATTTATTCACAATTTTATTTTGGCCATCTGATTGTGGATGATAAGATGAACTATGGGCAAGTTTTGTGCCCCATGTGGAAAATATTTCAGTTCAAAATATACTAGTGAAGATAGGATCATGATCACTCACAATGATTTTGGGAATGCTATGGAGTTTTTGTACCTTTTTTATGAATACTTCTACCAAGGTACTTGCTTGAAATGGATGATAAAAACCACAAAAATGTGCGTACTTGGTGAGTCGATCCACAACCACTAATATCACGTCCATATTATTCAATTTAGGTAGGCATGTAATGAAGTCCATTGATATTTTTTCCCAACATTATGCTGGAATGGTTAATGGTTGTAAGAGACTTGGGGTCTTAATCATTTCTCCTTTATTTTGTTGACATATCAAACATTCTACCACAAATTTTTGTACATCCCCCTTAAGGCTTTCCCAAACAAAATCCTTCTTTATACAATGATAAGTATTTAATAACCCAAAATATCCTCTAATGGGTGAGTCATGCATGTGAGACAAGATATTAGCTTTTAATTCTAAATTTTTACACAAAAAGAGTCTATCTTTGTACCATAAGGAGTCTCCTTTCCAAACATACTTATCTACAGAAGATGGGTTCTCTTGAAATTATTGTATGAGTTTCCTGGTTTGAGTGTCTTGTTGCCACTCTACTCATGATGCTTCTACCCATTCAGATTTTAATAAAAAAATAGCATAAAGTTTTGCTTCCTCTACTTCCTGTCAAGAAAGTGCATCATCTACAATATTATCCTTTCCTTTATTGTAAATATTTTCAAAGTCATATCCTAGAATCTTTATGACCCATTTCTATTGCTCTTCTGAAGATAGTCGTTGATCTAAAAAATACTTTAGACTCTCATGATTTGTATTAAATTTTAAATGCCTTCACATGACATATTGGTGCCACTGTTTGAGTGCATGAATGATTGCTAACATTTGTTTCTCATATGTGGGCCTTACCAAATTCTTTCCTTTTAATTATCATCTCTCAAATGCTAAGGGATGCCCTTATTGCATTAATACTTCCCCAATTCCATGTACATAAGCATCACATTTTACCACATAAGTTTTAGAGAAGTCTGGGGTATATAACACAAGCATGGAAGTAAGAGCTTCTTTCAATTATTGGAATGCTTGGGTGGCTAAGTCTGACCATGAAAATGAATCCTTCTTCAATAATGTTGTTAAGGGTGCTGTTATGCGAGCATAGTTGCGAGCAAATATTTTATAATAGCTATTAGACCTAAGAATCCTCTTAAACCTTTGATATTTTTAGGTTTTGGCCAATATTTGACAGCTACAATCTTCTTAGGGTCCACTTTAACACCTTCATGTGACATTACATGTCCTAAGTACTCCACTTTCTTTACCCCAAAGACATGTTTAGATTTCTTTGCGTAGAGTTGATGTTCTTCCAATACCTTTAATACACTTTCTACATGTTACAAATGTTCTTTCCATGTTTTACTATATATTAATATGTCATCAGTTGGGATCTTACAGATACAATTGATTAATTTTGTGTAAGCAACTAAACACAGAATTAAACTAGAATAATAAGTAACTAGAAATCAAAATCAGCAAAGAATAAGAGATACAAGAAACAATGAAAACTTGTATTAAACTCTTATTCTTTGCTGATTCTGATTTCTAGTTACTTATTATTCTGGTTTAATTTTGTGTTTAGTTGCTTACACAAAAGTAATCAATTGTATCTGTAAGATCCCAACAAGTGGTATCAGAGCTAGGATCACCAAGTGATACCACTGACAATTGGTATCAGAGCCAGGTTAGGTACACTAACAGGTGGTCAGAGCTTGTTAAGTGTTTGTTGATTATAGGTCACTCTCAGGGGTTTCTGATTGAGTGGAATTAAAGCAATGGCAGAAGAAAGTAAGCTAAGAATGGAGGAATTCAACAGCAAGAATTCTCAATTACAGAATTATGGAAAGAAAGAGCAGGTAAAGAAAGATTGTTGGTCGGTAGAAGATCAGCGTGAAGGAAATGAAGAAGCATATGTTGTAGGTGTTGTTGCACATGATGCTCTTGTATGTTCCTTGGATAAAGTAGAATCTTGGATTATAGATTATGTTGCCTCTTTCCATGCAATCCCAAATAGAGTATTTTTCCATGTTAATGTCCAGGGAGATTTTGGAAAAGTTTATTTAGGGGATGATGAGCCTTGTAAAATTGTTGGCAAAGGAAAACTGCAGCTGAAATTGCAGAATGGCAACACATGGGTGTTGAAAGATGTCATGCATGTACCCATCCTGAAGAGGAATCTGATTTTTGTAGGAAGTTGAGGGATGAGGGTTGCACAGTAACTCTCACAGCTGAATCTTGGAAGGTTTCCAAGGGTGCACTTGTATTAGCCAGAGTTAAGAGAGTAGGTACTCTCTATTTATGTAATTGTATTACTGATTATTCTCCTTCTGTATTATCTACTTCAGATGTAGATGCAAAGTTGTGGCACTGTAGGATTGGCCACATGAGTGAGAAGGGAATGACTGTTCTTAAGTCAAAAGGTAAGCTTTTAGATTTGAAAAGCATAGATCTAGATTTCTGTGAGCATTGTATTTTTGGGAAACAGAAGAGAGTGAGATTTCTCAAAACTGGGTCAACAAAGAAGAAGCACAAGTTGGAGCTTGTTCACACAGACGTGTGGGGACCAGCTCAGGTAGCTTCTATTGGAGGATCATAGTATTATGTTTCTTTCACTGATGATGCTACAAGAAAGGTATGGGTTTATTGCATAAAGAAGAAATTTGATGTTTTTGACACATTTAAGAATTGGAAAGCTTTGGTTGAGAATGAAATAGGTTTGAGATTGAAGTGCCTTAGATCTGACAATGGTGGTGAGTACTGCAGCTATAAATTCAATAGATACTATTCTATGAGTGGAATACGCAGGGATCTTGACAATTGGTATCAGAGCTAGGATCACCAAGTGATACCACTGCATCATCAAAGAACACCAATACAAATTAATGAATAAATGGGTAGAAAATTGAATTCATGAGGCTCTGAAAAGTAGATGGGGCATTAGTGAGACCAAATGGAATAAATAAGAATTCATAGTGACCCTCATGTCTTCTGAATGTAGTCTTATGTACATCCTCCTCCTTTACTCAAATTTGATGATACCTTAAATGCAAATCTAAATTAGTAAAGAAAACAACCCCATTCAATTCATCCAATAATTCATCAATGAGAGGAATAAGAAACTTATCTTTCAAAGTAATCTTATGAAGTTCCCTATAATCTAGGAACATTCTCTATGACTCATCCTTTTTTTAACCATTACCACTAGAGATGAGTAAGCACTTTTACTAGGATGAACAATACTTGAGTCTAGTATTTCCTTCACCACTTTTTCAAATTTTGACTTTTATTCATAGGGGTAGCGCTAAGGTCTAATGTTAGGAGGGATACTTCTTGGAATCAATTCAATTGCATGATCATGATCTATGACTGAAGGTAGGCCCTTTGGTTCCTAAAATACTTTTTGATGTTGTTGAATAATCATTTGAAGATTTGGTGGGTCTTGATTTTCCATATCATGTGCTTCCAAGAAATGTAGTTGTGCCACTATGCCATAAGATCTTTTCTTAAGTAATATCTCCATCCTATGAGAGTTAATAATTTGTATTGGTGGGGATTTCATCCCGTTAAGTGTGTACTTTTTTTCATTTATACTAAAAACCATGAATAAGTCTTGAAAATTGAAAGACACTATTCCCATTTGTTTAAGCCATTTCACTCCCAAAACTATATCTGCTCCCCCAATTGGTATGGAAAACATTTTTGAATCTAGTCGATAGTCCCCCATTGAGAGCTTGCTATGATGACATTTACCCCCATATGAGAGTTGTTTCCCATCGATAATCATAACTTGAAAATTGGAGACTAGATACACAAATCAATTAAGCTCATTAACTAATTTTCTATCAATGAAGTTATGGGCACTGCTTGCATAGATTAAAAATGACTCTTTGGTCTTCTTAGTATAACCCACCACTTTGAGTGTTTGTGGTGTGTTCATCCCATTTAATGCATGTAGAGAGATAGTAAGGCTTTCTTCCTCCTTACAATTTGCATGCTTTTGTTCTATTGTTGGTTCCTTTGTAGCTAATTATTCTTCCTCTAAAACCTCATTCTCAATAATCATTAGTATTTTCTCACCATTGGCACACTTATGTCCTCTAGACCATTTACTGTCACAATACCAATATAGGCCCTTTTCTCTTTTTTCTACCTCCTGTTGAGGAGAGAGATAGGTAATTTTCCTTGGGTTAAAAGAGTTGACCATATTTATATCAACATTATTATTCACATTTATATCTTGCCATCCCAAAGTTTGACCTTGTGTAAATCTCTTGGTAGCAGAGTTTCATTGCTCAATGTGTAGTGCTTGTTGCATTGCTTTCCTAACTATACACGGTTCCAAAAAATGAACATCATGTTTAATTCATTCCTTTAGTCCATTAATGTAAAATTTTAGTGTCTGATATGGTGTTGCTTTCAGAGTTTGGATTGCCAATCTCATATACTTTGCATTATATTATGCTACGGATCTTGTTTGTTTTAAATTTGTTATTTGGGTAAAATAACTTCCCTTCTATGGCTGCTCATTGTGGGCTGCTAAGTCCTTATTGAATTCTTCCCAACTAATCCCTTTCCCTTTCTTATCACTCATCATCCATTGGTTCCATTGATAAGGTTCAGATTTTAGATGTAGTGAGGCTATGTCAACCTTTGCTTTCTATAGTATATTGTGAACCTTAAAATATTGTTCCATGTGACTTGTCCAAGAGGTTACATCCATACCATCAAAATTTTGGATGTCCATCTTTTGTAGGTGTAATTTTTGCCCTTGGAACTGTTGTCCTACGTTTGATTTATTGTGACCTCGAGGATGTATTGGTTGTGTATGAGTGACTGTAGGATGTGGATTAATTAGGGAATTCAATTCAAACATTAGATCATGCTTAAACCTATCTAAACCATCATTAAATGATGTTTCAAATGGGGTAAACAAATTATCCTCTATAAAAGTGACCACTGTTTCACATCCCCCAGGTGTGTTTCCTTGAATTTTAAGTGGTGGATAATAAAAGGAATCATTGGGATCAGTGGTTGAAGAAAAAGCTTCTGTTCCAAAAGGCATGGATATTGATTTGGTTTTGTTTCTAGTTCTAGATTTGTTCTCAAATTTTGTAGGAAAGTATCTAAAGCAAGTGGTAACCATAAACAATTAAAACATGTGTTGTATCAGAAGAATATGTTTCACTGTTGACCAACTTTGAAAAGTGAATTTTAGAATTTAAAATTCCTCAAATATCAAAATACAAAGAAAGGACCCTGACTGAAAGTTTACAAGCTTTAAGAAAATATAAACGAATCATAAAAATTCCTAAAATTGTTGCATGTAGATTCATTTTATAAAAAAATCATAAGCTCTCAATAACTCACCCAATAATTATCACCACAACCCAATATTTTTGTTGTAGACTCCTTGATTGATTCCCCAACTCCAAGAAAAAAAGTATAGAAAAATTCACCATGGTTTGAGAGATATAACGGAAAAAAATTCTTTGAAAAAATCGATGCTCTAATACCACTTGTTAAGATATTTATTTATAATAACAAAAATGACATTCAAATATAATCCACTTCGAGGGAAAACTTCCAATAATCAGAATAAATGAGTAAATTAATTCACTAATGAAACTTATGATGATTATGGACCACCATATATATACCCATATTTGGGAAGAGTCATACCCATAATAGGGAACGGTCATACCCATTCATTCTAATTATGTAAGCCTAACTATTACTAATTAATAAATGACAAATAAAGGTTATGCTCTACTTTCCATAACCTTAGTACTCATAAGGTTAGAGGTGTAACAAAATGCTAGTTGCAATTGACTACTTTAACAAGGGTCACATAGTGGTTAGTCCTTGTCTTTAGTAATATTATTATTATGAATTTTTGATGTTATTCAAAGATATTGGCAGTCTTGAAATAGGGCAGTTGATGAAGTAATTACTAGATAAATTAGAATAAAGTGGTGGTACTTTCTTCACAAATGGTAAAGCTTTTATCGTTGAAAGAGGTCTATTTAATTTACTATGAAAAACTATAGTTGTGAGAGTTTTTGTTGGTGGGGAAAGTGTTGAAAACATATGGCAATGGCATTGGATTTGAAAGTGCAGGATTTTTATAGTTTTGGTGAAACCACTATGAAAAATTATGGGAGATCAAACTTGATCCAGACACTGTAATTTTGCTTAACACCTTTGAGGATCAAAATGGATGTGTAGTGAAAATGTCGAGTAGGAGGTGATTGAGTAGGATATGTATTTGAAACCAAGTGTCGAGACTCATTTATTTTTAAGAGTGATGTTCATCACAATAGCCATCTTTGATTTTTCCCAGAATAGACATCTCTTCCCTATATTCTAGTCTTTGCACAAGCCATCAAATTTAACTACATATTTATGTTGCTTATTTACATAGTTTTATGACAATTGTCACCTTTTCATTTGTTTGAGGTCGTAGAGGCTAGACATTATGAGATTGAGCCATGTGGCTCAATCTCGACATTCAACTGTTGGGCCCCTCTTCGCTTTCTATTATATGTCGATTCTACCTCAAGGCCCCAAGATGAAGACCTATATCTCAATCTCGAGCCACTAGGAGGCTTTAGCTATATTGAAATTGTCTTTTTCAATTTGTAATTACTTCTGAGCATTGAATAATAAAAATTATGCCATGTTGCACAATCTTGACTTGTCGGGCTTCATGTGTGTACTTAGACTAATTTATTCCTTTAAGTAACCCAATTAAAGCAAATGGTGACACGGGGAGGGTTGTCATTAAATTGAGAGTCAAAAAGCTTTTACTATGTTTCTTATGCCTTGTTTGCTCCTAGCAACTAGATGTGTGCCACATGTATGGTGGATGTTCACTTGGGAAGTCAGGGAATTCTTTCTATGTTCTATGCACTATTTTCATTTTGAAGCTCGTAAGTGATGAATGCCATGTGTATGGCCCATGGTGTTTAGGAGAGTTGGGAGACAAAATCTAAAGTCATCAGGTGAAGTCATGTGAAAAAATCCATAGGTCCACCCATTTATCTAGATCATGACACTTGTCCATCATGCCAAAATTTAAAGCCATTAGGTTCTTCTCTGCGTTTAGTTTCAAAAATTAGCATGCCAATAGAGATTTGTTTTATTGCCATATATGGCTAGCATCAATGACCCATAGAATGCAATCCTTTCTTTTTATAAATTTTTGAGAAGTTTTGGAAGGCACCGCTGTAGAAGTGGTTTTGTGCCGAAAGGACAATGTCATTGAATTCAGAGGGTTGAAAAACCTATAAGTACACTATCAATTCGTCCAGCATGATGACTTTGACAAAAACATTGTTTTTGTAGCTTTTTAGGATTCATTCTAAATGGCTATATGGACATACAATAATAGGATTCAAATTTTAAAAAAACTTTGAAGTTACACCCTGCGCTGCATTGCCATGGCATTTTACGACTTTTCCATTTAAATTTAATTAAATTTGATTCTAAAAAAAAGAATAAAAACATCTAGATAGTGTAGTGAGTTATCTTATTTTGAGGGTTGTGGTTCAATAGTTGATATGTATATTGCTAGCTCGACTCCCAATAAATCTAACATCCAAAATATGTGGTAAGAAGGATGAATGTGATAATAAAGAAGAAATAATAATTAACTATGGAATGAGAAATTTAAATAGTTTTGGTTCTAACAACAATACTTAAAACGAAATGCTTTTGGTTACAACAACTATAATTTAAATGAAATGCTTTTGGCCTCAGTGCCATAATAAAGAATGGTTGATTATTATTTCAAGAAATTTCTGTACTATTATTATTTGAGAAATTCGAATATTTTTGGTACCACTAACCTTAATAAAAATGAAATGATGGTAATGACACAAAAGAACATTCATCACCGACCTTGTTCTATTGGAGCGAGTTTTCCCCCTGTTAAATGTTTTCTCTTGAGGTATTGATCAGTTATGGTGTATATGCTAAATGTTTACCATTTATGCAAAGATAAATTCTCGGTGCACTTTCGTATGTTTAGTAAATTATTTTATGGATGGCATGGATTTGATTGTTTAATATTTTAAAAATATAAGGATTAATCTAATAAAAATAAACTAGTCTTTCAGATATAAAAGATCAAATTAATACTAATAAACATGGTTAATTGGGGAAAAATAAGTAGAGTGCCATATATATCATAGCTAAAAAGGTGAACAATGCATATATAATGATCCTTTCGAGGTATAATGCAATAAATTCTTTTTGTACATTTCGATCACAGCAGCCACAACCATATCCATAAAAAAATAGTAACTATTTTTTTTATGGATATGGTTGTTCAATGCATACTCGACGAAGGATAAGTAGGTGTAATGAATAATGGATAATGGATTGGAGATCAAATTCAGTCTTTTGAGTCGACAACCCCATCCTGATATCTAATTATGAAGAAAATTATGTTTGTGTATCCAAAATCAGTAGAACAAATAAGTAAGAAGCAGGGCCACCAGCATCAGAATGTAGGCAATTCCTTGATCTATCGCACTACTTACAATATCCATTCCATTCCTTTAGAAACAAAAACAAATCATGAAGTCAAAGCTAGCAGTAATTTAAGGAAATTCTAGGTTAATTACCATCGCTAGTTGTAGCGAGAGCAAGAGCAGCTGCGGGAGGGGCTGAAATCTCCTGAGCATTTTTACCTGCAACAAAAACCATGCTAAATGTCACTTCAATAACAACTGCTGTTAAGCTCATGAATGGCCCGCTTGACATTTTCCAATGTTAATAATCTTCCTTCCTACTTGGGATCTCAAAGAAGGCAGAAGATGAGATAAAGCAATGAGTGGATAAGAGATAATGCTATCCAATTCGTTAAAAGTTGGAACTTTAAAAATCGATCCTTTTCAATGAAGATCGAATTTATATTTTAAAATATTGGCTAATACTATCAAACCCAATCGTACTCAATGATACGTCTTACGATGATTCCTACCACATTAATTACAAAACTGTATTGTAAAAAATATTATTATTTTTTTAATAAAAATATGGTTTTATTAATAGTATTTACAATTGTATTAAAGTTATAAAAATATTCTTAAATAATACTATTGGAAATATTCTATTATTTATTTGAAATACTTTTAGAGTTTTTTTATAATTATTAAAATTATATGCATTTAAGCAATTGATTGGTTGATCGATGAGATGGGGGTGCATTGGTAAAGCAACTTGAATGTTACATGCACCACCCAAGTTCAAATCTCAAAGGTAGTGGCCATTTCGTGGGTATTGGCTAGTTGTGATTGTATTGTTGGTATTTGTCGGTTATGGTGGTATTGTTGATATTCATTGGTTGTGACGGTATTGTTGGTATTGGTCGATTGTGGTCGTATTATTGGTATTGGCCAGTTGTGACCGTTCGATAGTATTGGCCGGTTGTGGCCATTGATATAACCGATTGTTGCTTTGGTAAAAAAGTTTCATATCTATCTAAAAAAATTGATTGGTTGAAATTTTATAATTGTGAAGGAATCACTATGGAAAAGGAAATATTGTAATCGAAGCCTAATGGAAATCATGTGATGAAGGCATTTCGTTCGATGATGGCAATTGGTTCAACGATCGCTGTAGGTCCAATGACAATAGCAGGTTTAGAATCTGGTAGATCAAGATCGAAAGGCAATATTGCTAGGGACACAATCGTTGTAGGGGAGACCCTGCCCAAAGATAACCTGTGCCCTACCTTTGTCGACATGGTTTCCAAGGATTTTCTACGTCAACCTTTAGCCCTTGCTAAAGCTTTTCCCACTCTTGTATTTTTGGATTAGGAACTAGCAATGATTAAAAATAAGGAAGAACACCTCCCCACCCTTGGCATGATCTGTGGGTTCACAGGGTTTTAGTCGAACATGTCTTAACTCCATGAATGGATATTGAAGGAACGATAGGATTTGATTACTGGTAAGATTCAAATCCATCTTTATGTGAAAGACATATTTATTCTGATATTTGATAACATTGAAGACAAACTTATAATTTTTAGTGATGAACTTCGATGGGAATGGGTACATCATTTACTTATGGCTCAGCCATGGCACCCTGATTTCAACCCGTATACTAAATTTTTTAATTTAAAACCCATTTGGATTAGGCTTCCTAATATTCCTCTTCAATTTTGAGAACTTGAGGTTTTAGCAACTATAGCAAAATCCATTGGAGAATTTTGAGGTGTTGACCCCAAAACCCTGGAAGGGATTCATTCAACCTATGTTAGGGTTTTAGTTAATGTTTATACTACTAAAGATTTATATGTACAAATAGAACTAAAATTCAAAAATAAAACATGGATGCAACACCTAAATTATGAAGGTCTTCCCTTCAGATGCTTCAAATGCTTCCAAACTAGCTATTTGACAAATGCTTGTTCTTCCCTTCAACATAAAAAAGAAAAATTCTTAGTGGATGGAAGATGGCCCTGAACACATTATTGTACAAGCCCTAGCTGAAAGAGAAGAAAGTAGCATGGCTCTTGTCCTGGATCTAGGTGATACAAGCATACAATCTGAGCAAGGGTAGAAACCAGATTCAAAAAATTTTGATGCTGAGAACAATCTTTTGATTTGTAACCCTTCAAAGAATCTTCAATTTGTTGTTTCAGAGAAAGTATTTGTGTCAAATGATTCCCTTGAAATCTCCATTCCAATTCCTCTGCTCTTTAGGGGAGGTGGAGATTGGATAGTTGTGTGTAATAATAAAGGAAATAAAGGCAAAAAAGAAATGAATCCTTTTAAAGTGGCCCCTAGATCTCAAAATTAACAATTTTAGCATGGGTCATAACATCATTTTTGTTTCTCTACTCCTCAATTGTTGAGTGGCTGCTGCTATTCGTTTCGCTGTCTTGGATAGTGTTTGTTCTTCTTTTCTTTGTTATTCTTGTTATAGCTTGGAATTGAACCCCTATGGAAGAGTTCTTCAGGCTCTTTCACTTCTGAATATAAGCATGGAAACAACCTCAGGATGTGGGTGTCCTATGATGAGTTTGAGCCTCTAGGATTTTTAAAGAGGCTATTTTCTCTTGGTGGATCATCTAAAACTATTGCTAAACTAATGCTTTCACGAAAAAAATGGTTAGAAAGAGGAAAAAGGCTCTTAAGAAGGCTAACCAGGTGATGCACCAATTTAAAATGCTCCCATAAGCTTGAACCCACACTAATTATGCAGAGGACAATACTTCATTACACAACCTCAAGATCAAGCTTGTTGCATAAATATTTCATGGAGGAGGTTTAGGGAAGCGATGCATGCAAATGGAGAGGAGTTCTAAGACTCACTGGAAGTTCACATTAATGGTGGAAAGAACACTCAAACAAACCTGCAAATGGCATCAAAAAATCCTTAAACAAGGTCAAAAAGGAGGACCATGGATGAGGAAGACTCTCCTTCACGCGATGCCATAGTATGCAACTCAATAGACATAGGTCCAAGGCAAGAGATAGGGAAAGAAAGATATTTTATTGCATAAGAGGTGGTTCTTACAAATGCTTGGCAGGGTCGAGCCTAACCAGCTGAGCATATCTTGTGATATCTCTAAGAGCGTTCCATTTCCCAAGAAGATAAAAAAGTCTAAAAAACTAGGAACTATTACAAAGGCAAGTCTTTTGATATATATAGAGAATGGGAAGAGAGAGAGAGAGCTGCGTGGAAAGAGAGAAGAAGTCACTAATGACTGTTGCTATCATCCTTCTTTGTCATGAAACACATTGCCTAGGATCATTGCACAACCTCCTTGAGCCACTGCCACATTCAAGTCTCTTTTGGTGGAGTTGAGAGAAGTCACGTTGCGGGAAGCTAGATGTCTCTTCTTGGCACGATTGCATTTATCTTTATATTTAAACAACATGGCATCTTTCACTTTTGCATGCCCTGTTTGAAGAAAGATGCAGGCCTCCATGCCTAGGAGTTCAAACTGACCCATGTTATTCCTGCATTTGGATGGTTGTTTGTTAGGAGCAAACCATATTCAAAGATGAGAGCCTTCATAAATTTCCAGCTACCAGCGACTTGGACTCTCCTGTGCTCATTGGTTGTCCTTGTGCCACTTGTCCTTTGCTGATTGGCCCTTTCTACTCTAGCTTACGCCACGTGATAGCCTTTCATTTGTCACTTCCACGTCTCTTATGTCGCTGGACCAAGCTTAAGTCAAGCACTTAAAGAATCTCGATTTCCTCTATGTAGAGTAATTTGGATTCTTTGATCTCTCCAACTTCAGACTTTCTCTGCTCTTTTACTTATAAATCTTTTAAATTAAAGTACTTAGAGAACCCTGATTTACTCTATGTAGAGTAATTTGGGTTTTTCAAGCTTACTTACTTCAAACTTGTTCCTTTGAGAACTTGAGAAGCACTTCTAAGACCAAAACGGGCTTTTGATGTCTCATTACTTATTTTGGGTTTCTGACTGCTCACAACTTATGAAGTAATTAAGTAGTGCACCCCCAAAAACTCAAAATACACTGCCTAGACCAAATTGGGCTTTCCAAACCTTCTTATTTTCTTTGGGGTTTCGATTGCTGATTACTTATAAGGTTTTTTAAGTAGTGCTTCTTTGGAAACCCGAAGTTGTCTGAACTTGCCACATTTGCTTGAAATTCTACCTTCTCACACTTGGGCAAAATTTGGTATGTGGGCCAAAAATGGCTAACAGTTCCTTTGGAACATGTTGCGTTTGCTGGGCTTTTTTGGTCTCTTTTTTGGCTTGACAACCTGTTTGCTCTACCGGTCTTTGTTTTCAACAGTCTCTGTTATTCTCTGTGGCTGGTATTTTTTTTATAATTTTTATATGGTTGGGGGCCATTCAAAACTCCGTATCTATCTAAAAACAAAAATTGACTGGTTGTGCAAACATGGCATAATTAAAAAGTGAAACTATTAATATCTTACCTTGATAGAGATTAATATATATTATTTTAACCCGTTTTAATTTATTATTAAAGTATATGATAGTTTAGCTTTTTTTAATAATTAATTTTAATTATAATAAATTGATGTTAATTTTTGTGAAATTTTTTATTCTTATATATTTAAATTATTATTATTTTTTTTAAAAATTTTCAGTTATAATTATAAAATAAAGAGATCCATTTTAACATACAAAAATTGCAAATATTTATTAATTAATATATATATAATAAATTTATTTTTAACTAAACTATATATATATATAATTTTTTAATTAAAAAAATTATTAAATTTTAAAATTAATATTAAAGTGATCAACAAATATAATTATTCTTTTAAATTTAGATTCTTAATTTCTTTTAAAATTTTATTCATGTATTTTAAATCATCTTAACATAATCTTCATAAATAATGATTTTTATAATAATATTTTTATTCATTAAAGATTTAAGATTCTCTCAATATAGTATTTAAATTAAAGGATGGAAGTGCATAATTTTTCTTCGTATATTTTACATTGATAGACTTAATAATAAAAGTCGAGTTTAATGAAATGTCTGGAACAGTGCCCTGATTAAAGGTATTCACGATGAAAAATTACTCGATATTTTTACAGCTCAATCGGCTGCCCGGATGGGGGAAGGAGTCTTGGAGCTTTGAAAGATCATGGCTTGAATTTGATGGTTTCGAGTGATGAGGACGCTGCTAAATTTTCATGGTTTCGAGTGATGAGGACGCTGCTAAAGATCTTGACAAAACCAAACAGCACGTTTCCATGGTGACTCTAAATGATCTGAAATTTGATGTAGAGGTTTTAAGTGTTAAGTGATATGACCTCATAAAATTTTAGCATATAATTATTACTGCAGTTGAAGGACCATTTTTGACCAATGTCTGTGATTTAATAGTCCTCACACACTGACATAAGTAGACAAAATATCTCTGCACTTTTCCTGCAATCCATTCCGGTATTTTCGTGGTCGGGATGGCATAAATATATTTGGTGATCTTGTAGACACTTTTGTTTAAGCCCCACTGTGTCAAAAAATTAATTGGGATCATTGCAAGGGTAGTTAGCATAGGAAGTGGAATACGGGTGAGAGTTAAAACCATCATAAGTTTCCTGAGCAAATTGTCCACATTTAATAATCTCTCTTATTATGTTTTCATCAAGAGGGTCTAGCAGGCCTTCCGAGTTGTTAACACCATCGTATTCGCTCTATTTTCCAACCAGACTCTAATTTGGAGAGGGATCAAACTTGTTCAATATCCTCATCCAATAATGATCATAATTCATTGAATTATCATCGCACTACGTATCATATATAACTACATGTGAGCTTGTGTTCATTCTAGGATTAGAGTCCATGAAGGCTGTAGATAACCCCTTATCAATCCTTGTTTAAATTTTTTGGAAGATCTTGTGTAGAGGACTTTTCGCAAATGATCAAATGGTTATAAGAGAGCACATTGCAAGAATGGCATGCTTATTCAAAATTGATGTGTGCGAGTTAGAATTGTTGAGAGCTATTGTTAAATGGGAGGGATGGGTTCTTGAGATTGGGAGGGAGGAGGCAGTGGATATTTTTAAGGAGGTTGGGAGATTGATGGTGGTAAGGTCTTGCAAAAAAACCTTCCTACAAAAGGGTTTACAATAGATCTAGCATTTATATAACTAAAACATATAGCTGTAGATTAACAGAGCATGGAAAGAGAGGATACCTCTCTATGTATGTATATATATCATAGTGAATGACTTGTGCAATGAGTCAATTTCAGTCAACTAATTTTTATGTGTTTCCATTAATCAATTTCATAATTTCATTGGTTATCTCTATAGAAATGATTGTTAGAATGTTCCTCTCACATACCATTCATCATTATGTTTTTCATATTTGAAAATGTGAGACCAAGGTGCATCCTTATAAAAACAAATCTTTCAAACTTGAGAAAATATTCTCTTAAATCCTCACCCATGACCTTTTTAGATGATTAATTTAGCTCTTCCGTGTTTCAATTTAAGGATTGATATAGTAGCGGAGTGATGAACACTCATTACCCATGATTACATCTACAGATCATCACCACAGTGCAAACCACAAACCATTGGATTAAATAAGAAGAGGAATATAATATACAAAATCTAGAATGTTGAATTCAAAATAAAAAATACATTGTAAAAATGGATGTGAGGTGTATAAATATCTTGTGCAAGAGTGAGCTCCCCTTTCCATATTGGTTTCAATAAAAGGTGATTTCCATAATATGTGACTTCCACAAATGCTGGTATCACATGTGAGGTGAGTGAACATTAAATGCACACTTGTTTAAAAATGTGCACACATTCATTATACGTAGTGTAAAAACTAACTTCCTTAGGGAGGTTTATACAAAGCAAGAAAACTAATAATCCTCTAAAAATGGGTCCCAAAAACTAGGCATGATAAGATACCCATGTACAAAAGACTAAGAAGAAAGACATCATGGGTGAAATATATCATTGCAAGGTACTAAAAAAATGGTAATAATAGTGAAAGTAGAGAGACAAACATATGTTTCAATGCATCCCAAGAAAATAAATGGTTCAATACTCGAACACAATGATGAAGACAATGCACTAAATGGAATGAAGACCATCAAATACAAATGCACTTGGTAGACTCAAAAGTCACAAAGGAACTCAATTTTCCATGAGTGGATTGGATTCGCTATTCAATAAAAAAATAACTAACACTATACTCACCACAATAAATTCTTATGAGAATAAGAATGTTAAAGGTGTTGAAAGGGAAAAAATTCCACCAAACTCAATTTGATCAACTCCATGATATAGAAGATGTAGAACACCAAAGGTTAACAAGGGATATGACCCCTAAATAAATAGGATCTATACACCCATATTTGAATATTATATCTTTAAATTGTAACAACTAGGGAAATACTTGAGCAAACAAACAAAAAAAAGTTGCATTTTTGTAGTCACTTATATCCATCGGGTTTATAGTTTTGTTGGCCATGATGGGCTAATTTATACATGGTTTTGGTGGATTGGATTTGAGATGTTTTTGGGGCCACATTATGTACCGCTCAACTGATTTTTCTAATAATGACCCTTTGTCAGGAAAGGGTAACAAACAAAACTTGCTAATCAAGCTCTCTTTTACTTCCATAATGCAACAATGAATTGGAACTGGTTGATTTTTAAATTCACCTCCCCTTCTCATGGAAAAAATTCCACAACCAACCAAAACTTTACCATTAATGTTAAAAGTTTAAGCCTTATCCCTATAGCCACACCCATATTTACATTTTCTTGTGCCACAACCTCATTGTGAGCTCACAAGTATTTGTTGGGCCATATTTCAAACCTATTGGTAATATCATTCAAGTACAACCATCATCATTTGGAAATGGAAAGGTATAAATAATAAGAAGGAAAATCAATAGTTATGACAGAAGCTTTCTACCACTTTATCAACTACATCACATCCAACCAAAATAATTTTCAAATTTTGCCTTACGAATGAACCATATTTTTGTCATAATTGACATTTATTTATTTGAATGCTTTTGAAAAAGTTTGGGACACTCAAGGAGAGGAATCCTTTTATTGCTTCATTGATTTTACAGAAGCATTTGACACGGTTCCTAGGGACAAACTATGGAACAAGATGGAGGAACTTGGTGTTCTTGATGAGTATAGAGTAACAATGCATAAACTTTATGAGCAATTGAAGGAGAAAATTAGAACTAAAGAGGGTCTGTTTGAATGCTTTGGTAATGACATCATAGTCAAATAGGGCTTTCCTCTATCGCCCACTCTTTTTGGTTTATATATTGACAAACTTGAAGATTGGTTAAACAAAACCAATGGGGGAGGTATTTAGCTGGAAAGTTATGTGGTAAAGTTACTTTTGTATGTAGATGATCTTATTTTAATTGCAAAAAAAACTAATGATTTGAGACAATATTTGAAAGCCTTGGAACTCATTTGCCATGAAGTCGGGATGCAAGTGAATATCAACAAGACCAAAGTCATGATTTTTTCACTAAAAATAAAGCAATAGGTTAATTTTATTTTTGAAGGGAGCTCGCTAAAGATAGTGCTAGAGTAAAAATACTTGGGAATTGATTTTCACAGTAGACTTAGTTGGGAGACATGTAGATCTAAAAGAATCCAAGGTGGATGGCAAGCATCTTACCTTATTTAGAACAGGTGTAGGAAAGCTGATTTATGGGATTGGAAAACCAAAAAAACCCTTTTTGGTTTGTTAGTCACATCGGTTGTCCTCTATGGTTGTGAGGTTTTGGGTAGTAGCATGTCAAATTACAAGTGGAAATAGTTATAAATAATTTAAAAACACCTACTCACTAGCAGATTCGAAGTCAAAATGACAGTCCCCTAGGAGATCTTTCTAGTTGAAGCAAGAACATTTCCAATGGAGGCTTCAACATTAATCAGGTTGTTAAGCTACTTAAAAAACGTTGGAAACATGGATAATCATCACTGGCCCAAAATAGTCGTAGAGGAGAAACTAGATCAGAGGAATAAGACATGGATGAAGTAGAAAAACAAATGGATGTCCAAGTGGGACATTAATTTTCAAGAATGTCTTAACATTAGCAAGGAAATAAAGAAGTTTGTGTTAGAAAAATTCAAGACTACCATGTGGAAAAATCAGTTTGGTAAAAAAAAAAACACATTACATCAAAAAATTCAATCTCATGTGGGAGCATGGTGAGAAGGCTTATATGTGGGCTACTCTTAAGGGCAAGGTTAGTATCTTAGTGACTCAATTAAGGACTGGGTCAAATCATCTTAGGTGCAAAAATAGGAGATGGATAGTCCCTAAGGAATAGTGGGAAGAAAGAGCTTGCATTTTATGAAGCAAAGGAGTGGTTAAAACTAAATGGCATTTCATCAATGAATGTGTTACGTATGTGGATGTTTGGAGCCAATATGAAAATAATTTGAAAGTAGGCAGCCTAAGTGAGGTTTTTGAAGAGTCTAAGCTTCACAATACAACTTGTTTATTGATCAAGTTTCATAGTATTCTTGGATTTTTTTTACTACAAGCAACATGTCGATTAACTGATCAAGGAGATTTTGTTTGCATTCTCTCTATAACAATGAACCATGGATCATTGAAATGTTGCAAACATAGTTTCTATTTTTGTTCCATTGTTGATCCGTGGATATTGATAATAAACACTATGCTTTTTGTGCAATCCCCAGTTTGATTATTGTATGCTCTAAGCCACGAGGATATTTATGTTGGATAAATATACATATATTATCAAAGTCTAATCATCTCTCATATATATATATATATAATATTATAATTATATATATTATTATAATTTTATTAAAGTTTATATATATCTTATAATTTTATCAAACTTCAGTTATTTTATATATATATATATATATATAATCACAATCACATATATTACTATAATTATAGATATTATCATAATCTTATCAAAGTTTAATCATCAATAATATCATGATAATAAATATGATCACAATTATATATACAAATAACTTGTCAAAGTCTAACCATCATATCACGTTTGTGAGAATTTTTAATATTTTTTACATTAAATTTAGATATATCTCCATCCTTTGGCCATATATATATATATATATATATATATATATATATATATATATATATATATATATATATATATATATATATCTTATCATAATCACACACACACACACACACACAATCAAAGGGTCAAATGATAGGGATATATCCGAATTTAATGTAAAAAATACTAAAAGGTCCTACAAACATGCTATAATAGGACTTTTTAGTATTTTTACATTAAATTCAGATATATCCCCATCTTTTGGCCCTTTGATTGTTGTGATCATACAATTGCAGAGAATGTCAGTTTCTTGTTGTGATCATAAACAAGCCTCCTAGAAAGAAGAATGATGAAGCGGTCAAGCTGAGCTTAGATACTTCATGTAACTAGGCACTACCTACATAGTCCATCATAGACTTAAGGCCAAATGTAGTTCTCATAGAAATTGGGAAAGAAGAAAAGTGATGAAAATATTTAGAATGAAATAAACCTGTGGATGAAATTAACCCACTCTAGTCAATACTTGCACGTTTTAATTGCTAAGAATGATAGAAAGATTTGCCCCAAGTAGGGCAAACTTGGGAAGGATGCATCTCAACATAATAAGTTGCATGATTTGGCTTGCCCCAAACTAGGTGAAATTTGTGAGCTAAAATGATAGATGTTACCCCAAACAGGGTATATGATAGATTAATTTTTCCAGCAGGGTATATTTTATTGATGGACTAAGTAATGAATTGATTGGAATGTATGGATAAAGGATTTAACCTATTACACAAATTAAGAATGATACGATCATGTTGATGGATGATAAGAAGTTGATAATCCGACACAAATGTATGTGTGATGGTATAACAAATTTTCAAAGGGTGAAGAAGTCAAAAAAAAAACTAGGCACATGAGAATGCAGAAAGCAATGAAATAATGATTGAATAATAATGCGATTGGATTTGAAGAATAATGGATGTAATGGTGATGGTGGCTAAGTTGACTCCAAATCCCCTATGCAACTAGATGTTGCCTACATAGTTCAAATAGACCTCAGGCCATTGTAGTTCCCCTGTAATGGAATAAAATTATAAATAATATAATATAAGACTTGATCCAATGTTGATAAATGTCATAAAAAAATGAAATGATGTGATGCGGTCAAATATAAGCAATATTAGATGATCTGATAATGGATGAGTTTGCGAGGGGATTGTTCCATGACTTTGTATGGGTAAGTGCATAAAGTTGGGGGACAAAAAGGGACTTGCTCATGAACATATTTTTCTTGAAAATTGAGAAATCTAAACTTTTATAGATAGTTTGAAATGGCTACAGTCAAAAATTTAATGATGGTGTAAGAACATGAATTGTAGAATTTCTGAGTCTAGTTTCCAAAATACTATTTAAAAAAAAAAGGTTAAGTATAAGTAGGTCAAACTTCTAAAATTTTAATAGGAACTCTTATTTTTCTAAGAAAACAATGTAGATAGTTGGCCTTGCAGCCCCTCTTTTTTAAAGCATTGTTTGATATTTAATTATTGTTTCGTGAAGATTTAGATAAGATCATATAGTTTGTAACCTATATTTTTTAATAAATTTTTAAATGAATATAAATTTTTCATTAAGTAAATAGATCCTGAAAACTAATAAAAAATGGATACCCAGTCGTGCGGCCTCCCTAACTACCTCAAAAAAAATGAAAATTAGTTTTTTTTTTTAATGCATGCATAATTATGCCTAGTTTATTTTTGCATTTGGATCAAAGAAAAAGGATACACAAACATATATAGGCATGTACATTTGCGGTAAGTAATGGCTTAAAAAATTTATAGTTAGAAATCAACATAGATTGAAACCTTAAAATAGTTCAAAAATTATAAAAAACATATATTTGAAAGAGGAAAGCATGCTCATCATCGTGGTAATAATTTTATGTGTTTTCTCATTGAAATTCATAGTGTATTTGGTGATGGAAGTTGAATTTTGTTGTTTTTAGTCAAAACTCTTGGATTTGGTTGTGTGTTGACACGTCCAAGCATTTGGCTCAAGAATCCAAGCCATTTCTAAGCCAAAAAGGCTTGGTTTTGAATTCAAATTGGCAATAATACATATGTATTATGGAAAGCATATGCGTTATATTATCATAGCATCATTGAGTGTTTATGAATTAAGTTTAATTTGTTCATGTCATCTTTATATAAAGGCCAAATTTAATCCCACATTGTGTTAGCTACATAAGAGGACTTGCCAACATGTTGGAATTAATGGAAGTACTATAATAAATGTATATTACAAATTTAATTATTATAAAATAGCTATTTGATTTGTAGCGAAATAGTTGATAAAAAAATACTATTGGGGAATTTTGGTACAATGTTTCTCCAAAGAGTGAGTGTCACTTATAGAGAACAAGATATGATGAGAGTACCATTTGTTTATCAATTGATGCACTCATATTAATTGGGTAGACCATATAAATTTTAGGATCAAAATTGATAGTTTTTTATACCATAAAAATATATCTAAACAAAGATTCACTTCTTCCACTCATTTGTTACCCCTACTCTTCAATATGAGTATGAAATGTGGAGGCTTCACCATAGGAAAATTGATCAAAGTGGAATTGAAAGAGTGCTTATCTCCATGCTATACAAGCATATCCATACTAAAATATCAATTCTGTGAGATGACATTCTTGATGAATTTGGTACTAACCCACTCATTATTGTTGTGATTGTTCAAGTGATGACTATGATACATAGTTTTAGATAAATGACCAACTCTTTGGTTAATTTATTTTGTTTCCTATCTCAAGTGTTCAAATAATTTTATGTAGCTAAATAATGTGGGATAAAATTTGATCGATATATCTTAAATTTACATCATGTATCAATCAAAATTTTGGCTTGCTTGTGTTTAAATGAACATCATGTATATAATAAAGTTATGTTAATTAAATGTTTGGTTTACCCAACTATTTTATAAATAAATGGATCTAAGTCAAATTACATAACATCCATTCATAAATATTACAATTAAACCTAATAAAACTTAAAACAATAAAACTAGATTATATGCATACTTAATTTTTCAGTTGTAATAAATGAAAAGGGAGGATTTTAGAGGATTATCAAGTTTCACACCAATTGATAAATACTCATTAGGATTAGATAATGTATAACAAGCCCAAACAACAAGTTAAAACAAATCCATAAAATATAAGGAAAAGAAATATTGCTCCAAGAACCATATAGGGATTTTTAAAAGAGTAGGACCACTCATGAAGCCATGAGGCTAAACATGACAAAAAATAAATGATGAAAAATGATTTGACAAATTTGTTTGTTTTATTCTAAGGGTCCAAAAACTTCATTATCATTTCCAAAAATTTGTGCAAATTTATGGTAAATTAATCTCCTTAAAAACCCTAATAAGGCAACTAAACTTGTAAATGGATAAGGAAAATGGTCATTTTGGTGCTTGTGTTTTTAAGCACCGACTACTTACCAAGTCCCTTTATACATCAAAATATTACAAACAATGAACCAATTATAAATAATGTTAGTGAGGCAATCCAATGATGATAGAGTGTAATTTATATGACTTTTCATGTTATAATAAATTCTTGTTTCACTAATAAATTCTTCATATTTCATTAAACTCTTGAATCACTATTCTAAATTCTTGAGTTGACTGCTTTCAAACATTCATTGTATATCTCTTCAATGTCATAATTGATAATACATTTATTGTATTTATAGACTTATTGAATTCAAATTAGATTTATATTAGGATGCAACAAGCAAGAAAGCCAACAAACCAAGATCACACAACATGAGAGTCCCAAAACAAGGGTCAAAAGTGCCCACCACCAACACGATACACTTTTGGGGCCCAAACCACATAATGCATGATTTTGGATAAAATATTATAAAACCAAGGAAACATGAGGGAAAGAGAGAGGTAATTACGGGTAACATGACATGAGATAACCATAACATAGATAAAAATGCTCTAATAAGAGCCTAATTTGGACCATTGATCGAAAACATACTAGTACTATAGAATAATACAATTTTTAATGACTAATAAATACATTCATAAAAAAATTAAGTGTCTACATTAACAAGAAAGCTGATTTTAAGGTTGTACTTCTCAATTGGACTAAGGTTAACTAAATGCGAATAGGATAGGCATAAATAAGTACAAAGTGATAAAGGAATAAAGAGGATGTAGTTGGTAAGGAGGAGACTGAATTCAAAGCCTCATTTGGGAAGGTGAAGGAAAAATGGATGATCAATGGATAATAGTACTTTAGGTATGGTGATGAATAGATCCATGCAATTAATGAACAATAGGAATAAAGATGTTGTAGATGGGAAGGGATGAGACTAAATTCAAAAACCTACTTTGGAAGGTGAAGGGCACATGAATGACTAATGGATAATAGTGCTTGAGATATGGTGAGGAATGGGATCACATGCGATAAATGACCAAAAAGAATAAAGATGATGCAGATGGGAAGTAGGAGACTATTTAGTCAAAACCATGTTTTTGAAGGTGAAGGGAACATAAATGACCAATAACTAATAGTTCATGGGTATGGTGAGGAATAGGCCCATGCATATCATGTATTTGCTTATAACCCAAGTGTATTTGTAAGGGTCAATGACAATGTAAGGAAGAGGTAACCATGGTAGGTGGTACTCTTACATAGTTTACAAAGCATGTACTAGCTAATTAATCATAATATAGGTAAAACCATATTATTTTATCCAATTTTTGCTTAGACATGTTTTGGAATGAAACATTATCACTGTAAATGTTTTGTATACAGGCAGGGATAATAAGCATGAATGTATGGGAACCTATACTAGTATTTTTGAGGGATGAATTGGTCTAACTATCTCACTTCACAAGTGGTCATGAGGATGATATTCAAGAAACATGTTCTATATTAATTATTTTTTAGAAGAAAGTGTTATATTTGTTGTGATAAAAGAGATTGATTTAGAGATAACATCTTGGTTTTCATTCGACCTTGTTAATCGATTGTTACAATCTTAAACCCTAATTTTATCATAAATGTAAACATGAAAGTAATTGGGGCCAATATGAACCCATTTAACCTAACTACAAGTATAAGATGTGATTTAGGGATAAATTAGTCCATATTTACTAACGTATTGAGCCAAGGATTCAATTTTTGGAATTAGTGGTGCAAGTTGGATGAAATTAAACCCTATGAATTTGGTTTAGCCTATACATTATGTAATTTGGGGGGTCATTGGACCTCAATATAATAACAAAATAAATCAAATAGTCTAACAATTTAATCATGAAAGAAATTTGGCTCAATTTGAGCCCTTTCAACCTAAATACAAGAGCAAGGAGTGATTTAGGGCTAATTTAGGATTGATTTTATCATGAACTGATCTAATTAGTCAATTGGTGCAATTAGGGATGTCATTTAGGAAAAATTGAGCCATGTGAACCTAATTTATGGGTTAATTAACCATTCTAGGATGCAATGTATGGATTAATCGACCTTGATTTTATTACTAATGCAAACATGAATTTAATTAGGGCTAATATGAACCCCTTGAACCTAACTATGAGTCTATGATGTGATTTTAGGGGCTAAATTGCCTCTTATTTCCTGACATATTTACCCAATTAGTCCATTATTATAATGATTGATGCAAGTTCGATGAAATTAAACCTTATGAACCTAATTTTGATAACATAAAAATAATTTGGGTGTTAATTAACTCTAATATCACAATAAAGCAAAGCAAAAAGTCCAATAATTCAATTAAGAAAGAAATTCGTACCAATTTAAGCCCCTTCAACCTAACTAGACAAGAATATGAGGTGATTTGGGGGTAAATTAGTCATGAATTGATCCAAATAGTCTTTTGGTAAAATTAGAGATGTGATTTGGGATTAAATTAGTCATGTGTTAATCCAATTGGTCAATTGGTGTAATTAAACATGTGATTTGGGATAAAATGTTCTCCTAAACCTAAATTATGGCCCAATCGATGATGCAAGATATTGGTGAATCGACCATGTAATAATAATATATCATAGGTTTTCATCAGGAGGTATAATCATTTATCATAAGAACATGATATATGATAACATATGCATACTATCAGTAACATGTACATGTTATACTATAATGTGTTCATGTTATACTATAATGCATATGCATTATTGACAATATGCACATAGTAGAAATAATGCTACATGTTATAGTATAATACGTATGCATTATCATATCTAGACAATAAATCATTATCCAATGTTTATTTTTATTTTGTATTTTGAGAATTATGACTCCATAGACATTATCTACATCATTCTATGTTTTCCATGGTAAAGACAAGAGGAATCAAATTATTTTTTTGGGTCCCCCACCATCAAAGGAATCAAATTGTTCTTTGGGTACCCAAAATCAAAAGGAATTTGAAATTCTTCTTTGTATAGTCATGGGTGATGGATCTCATTCAAAGAAGAGGAAGAAGTTAAAGCACAAAACACTAGAACAATTAGAAGAGTCGAGAGAAAAACAAAAGGTACAAATGAAAACATTTATCTCAAGACAAGGTAAAATCACTATCCATAATGAGCCAAATTTCATAGATAATAATGAAATCGATAATAATAAATTGAACAACAATGATGAATATTTACCTAGAAGTCCAAATTATGTTGTAAGTCCACATTGAAAGTAGAAAGTTTTTGATTTTGTTGATGAATGCTTTATATGCATTCCATATAGGTATATAATTACAATAACACATACATTTCCATAGAGACGTACAAAAAAGTACATCATCTAACAACATGATAGAATATTGGGTGAATGTCTTAAATGCATATAATGGAAAAAAAATGTACATTATCATATATGCATATAAACAAGTACATCATCTAAGACATCCTACTCATCAAATAGTCTCCCTATATTTTCCTTCTTCAAATAAGACTCTCCTTGGGTTACCCGACTCATAGATGAAGATCCATCAAATGCCTTAGATTCTTCCAAGGTATGATTGTGGGTCCTTCTACACTCATAGATCACCTGTAGCTGAATCTATTCCAATATAAATATTATTATAATATTTACATACTATACATGCAACCAAGTTTAGACATTAGTTTTAAAATAGAATACAAAAATAATTTAAACATGCACTTACTGTGATTGCATGGTCATGCTCAATTTGTGCTTGATGCTCAACAGGGTCAGTGATAGGTTGAGGTACACAAGTAGGCATGTGAATGGGGAGGAAAAATAAGAAGGTGCCCTAATGATCATCTAAATAATATGACTATAAGATGTCATAAAAAGACCTTGAATACACAATAAATTCACATAATTTATATTTTCCTAAGTATGTAGTAAAGTTAGTAAAAAATCTATTTTTATAATTCAAAATTACAAGTTAACATGTACCTCAGTGAGTGCCTATGCATATGACATTGCAAAAATAATGCCTATGTCTGTCTCTACTCATAGAGATGGAAGAGTGTCTATTGTCATCATCAACTAAATAAACAACCTCACTTAGTTTTCTAGAGGATTTAATCTATTTCACAACATGCATGATTCACACAAGGGAACAAATTTAAGGATTTGGAAGATAAGTAGTGGTACTATAAGTGACAATGAAAATATTGAATAAGTTTAAGAAACACTATGAATAAGAGATGATAATCAAGCAAACTATGAAGAATTAAAATAATTTTTAAAATGTGAAGGAACACTAATAATATGATTATAATAAATAAGAGGAAAAATATATTTTGAAAAAAATATGAGAAAGACATCATTAGACATTGAAGGAGACTTTATAGAAGGTTGATCATTATTAGGTTACAAATTTTGTCTATATCTTTCAACACATCTCACACATATAATTTGTATTCACATCATTGTCATTCAAATTTTAATTTGAACATGTATGATTGTTAGTCAAGAGCATACATCTATATAAATAAAAACATGTACATAGAATATAAGATTATCTTAAATTTTTACCTCTGTACATTTAAAATGTGGCCTAATAACATTGATAACTAAAGTAGTGGATGCCCCATAAGATGGCTCTATAAATGAATATGTAAGCATCGTCTCCTCCTACAATATAGAAATTACATATATATTATTGAATTTATGTGAAAATTAGTTGTTAGCTTTCAAATATAAATATAACTTAAATTTAGCATGGCATTTATATAAAATATAGTTTCATGTCTGTAGTGATTGATGTGTGTACACAAAATATACATGCCAAAGACTCATCTCTCATGAGTATATCATATAAGCCTTAAAAACACCACCATCATCATCTAAAGGTCTAATGCATATAACACCACAAAATTTGTAATGGTAAGGTTGAGTGCATACATTGGATGAAGTATCTCTCACATTGATATCAGAAAGCCTACTCATATGTTGAAAAAGTGTATTAATAAGCACACTAGGTACATGAAAAGTCTCAATCTCCATGACCTCATTCAACATAGAGGGGATAATAGATTGAATTGGATTTTGGGTAGGGATCCTTGTAGGCCAATTAGGTGCATGATATGCACAAGTAGTCAATCCTACACATAGTCTTTCCCTCTCCCCTAAAACTCACCATAGTCAAAATAGTTGGGGAACTCATTGAGGACAAACTTGCAGTAGAGTTTCCTTAAAAAATACAATGGGTCCTCATGGTTGTTAGATGGTGGGTAATCAAACACCATCTACCATTGGTCCCATAAATTAATTCTAATCAAATTGTGTTGGCATCAATGGATTTGGAAATGTTTAGTGGTTACTGGAAAAGCTGCATTGATTCTTGGGTTGATGAATAAGACACAAATTAGGTTTTTTGATATATATTTTTTCTTCACCTCATGTGCTGATTTTTTTTAGCATAGTAAGCCCTACATCTATCCTTATATGATGCCCATATGTCAATTTGATTCATTATCAAGTCAAATTAACCTAATAATAAATCTAGGGTATTGGCCAAATAGGTGCAGTTGGTGTTGGTCGATGTGGGGTCCCTCATTCTCATAATTATTTGTTCAATTTCTATTTTATTTTTGATTATGTGTGCAGTTAAATCCTGTTGACTACCTGGGGGATTTTGTGGAACTATAGGAGGGTTAGGCGTATTAGGTGGAGGGTTAAGAGGGTTAGGAAGAGGGTTCAAAGGGTTAGGATTTCATTTAACATGTTGGTCTCTTGCAGTGGAATGAGCTATTAAAAATTAAGATTTAGAAATTAAACAATGAAAATAAAAAAAATTGTCAAAATCTAATGTTAATATGTTTGGTTTTTATTACGTACCTCCCCTCCATGGTAGCATCTCTAATTTGGCAAAGTATTGAGTGATCGAGGTGCATTTTTCTTCTCCTCTAAACAAAACATGACCATGATTTGGCCAAGAGAAGCATCAAGCAAGCAAGAAAATGAAAATAAAATGTATTTTCCCATGGATGGGCCTTTTTATTATATTTTTATTTTTTCAATAACTCATATACATTATGAATACATAACACATACACATTTTTAACACTAGGCCTATTTCTAATAACACATATGCATTATTGGCACTAGGCCTAGTGCTCATAAAGGGTACATGTTATGTGGTCATAATGCATATGTATTATGATCACATAATGAGTATGCATTATAAATAAAATTTTCCAAGACTTAAATTCAAATAAGGTGTACGTGTTATGGCCATAACACATACACATTATGGTCATAACGTGTACGCATTTAAGGAAATGTCCATGGAATTATCCCCCAACTCCATGCACATGCTTGTATATAATCCTCAAGCATTTGAATTTTAATATTACACATGAAAATATACACCATGATATAAATGATATGATGACTTTTCCATAATGTGTGTAAGGACTGACCCCTATCCAATAGGTAACTAATAATGACACACCATGATATGAAAATATCATGAGGCACATTATCATCATATATCGATGGATTTAATCAAGTAAAAACACATGACAAGAAGAACCATGATATAGAAAAACCATGATGAAACTATGGATGTAAAATGACTAAGTCAATGCAAATAAGGAAAATAAACAAATAAGCAAACAAAAAAGCACACACAAGCTTGAAAATAAAAGTAATCAAAAGCATCTTGTCATTAACCAAGTCAAAACCCACATGTGAAGGTTTGATGATGATGATAAATGGATGGTATTCCAAAGCAAGGATATATGCAAGGGGACAAATTGGTAAAATACCCCAAAATTATTTTCATGCTCTAACTTTCCCCAAATAGCACAAAAGCTACGAGATAGAATTGATGACTTTACCCCAAAGAGGGATGATTTTGGAAGGACTCATTCAATGGTAACTGAAATGATTGGATTAAGGAATTACCATTTATAATTGAATGGATTGAGAAAAAGACATTTTTATTGGATTTTATGGGTTTATATCTCTTTCAGAGATGTTTGGTCTTTTCTAATGTTTACAGATTTTTGTTGCTTTTATAATGTATTGAATTTTTGAATGTTATGTTGTTTTTAAATTTTGAAAATTTTTAATGTTTTTAGAATTTTTATAAAATTTAATATTTTCTATATAAGCATATACACATGATCACTTGCAAAGCAAAAACCTATTCTAGCATCGGGATGGAATATGATAGCAAATGGAAGGAATGAAATGATTTAGGATAATGTTGAATGATAAGGATGACAATGGGGATTTAGAAGGACTAAATCACTTGCTAACCAAGTGTCCAATTGTAAAATTTCCTTCTAGATGATATGTCAATATGTTTCCCAAAATAGGGCTCAAAACATCTTTCGTTGCCTTAACAAGGTCAACATGAGAGGAAAGATGGGCATGATAGGATGTCTAAGGATGAATAGGATTTGGATAGATTTTAAATGTAAAAAATGTATTTAATGGAATGGATGACAATGTAGATGGGGTTACTGCCAAGTTTTAAGGTACTTGTAGACAATGAATTATTTACACATGATGCCAAAAACCCACTTTTTATCATGGTACTTACCCAAGGTGCCATAAGCATGGTTTTCATTGCTCAACAAATTATTTATCTTTTTCTTTTAATTGTTGATTATTGATTTTTTATTTTTTAATTTTTTTTAGCATCTCACCTCCATAGAGGTTTATGAGATGCATAATTTTGACCATATTTTGATCTCTAGCTAGTACCCACTCTAGATAGTTACTCTATTAGGATCCTGTTACTGATGTAGACTACATGGATGTTGCCGTGATCTTTGTTGATTGTTGATTCTACTTCCTATAAACCTATTAAAAAGGTGTATTCGTAGCTACTATGAAAGAGAGTGTTGCTAGGGAGGGTAAAGTAGGATAGGTGTTAGATACAAGATCCAATTTGAAGGTGTAATATATGATTTGGATGAATGTGGTGATTGTGAAGGGATGTATAGTTGCTGGGGACCAATAAAAATGGGAATTAACATTCACACACATAATTTTTGATTCTAAAATTTCTAATTGTGACATGAATTTGGGTGTTGAGGGTTAAATACCTTTAACATTTATCTTAAAAGGCCAATGAGATATTTCTGCTCCTTAGACTTAAGAGTTTTTGTGATTTGGATTATTGATTATTCTAATATTGACTTCAGTGATGTCTTCATAAAAAATGAAGAACTAATTTGTTCATCTATAAGTTCCTCGAATAGGTTTTCACCAATGAATTTTTATTGACTATCTTGATTTGGATTATCCCATAGTGCCTCAAAGAAGGTTTCACTAAGGATTGCTAATTTTTGAATTTGATTGTCCCCTAGCACCTCAAACAAAGTTTCAATAGGTGACTTGTCTTCGAAATGAATGTTGTCTTGGATCCCCATAAATAATGAAAATGATATGTCACTATGGAATAATTCTAACAATGCATGATTTTTTCATTCCCAATCAATGAATGCAAAAAGTAGGATGTTAAAATAATGTATAGGATGGCTAATGTGAAACTAATGGATAAAAGGCAACACAATCCATGTAGATACTACTATGAAAACTTGCATCGGTGTTGAAGGAAACTTAATCAAAAACCATAGAAAGATCACTGATGTCCTAAAACTAATCTATAGGAGGTATGTAACCGATGTCACAACATCTTAATTATGGAAATGATATTAATGTAGGTATTAATGCTAATGCTGATGTTGATGTTAATTTTGATGCTAATGCTGAAGTTGATTGTGAATCTAATTTTGATAATGTTATGAAATTTGATGTTGGTTCTAGTGTGGAACTTAATTCTGATTGTGACTGTCATTTGGCCACATAGATAGCCTATTAAATCAAGTTGTCCACAAGTATCCTTTCTACTTATTATTGAGAAATAAAGGCTTTGGGATGAAAGAATTCATAGAAATGTGGATTTTTTTGCAATGTATAAAATATGGACTATTGGTCAATAATGGGTTCTTCAAAGATGCTCATATAAGTGATGTTCATCAAATATGGAGGATGGTCGAAGGTGACTCATCAAAAATTTATTTGTCAAATATGGGTCAATAAAAAAATGTCAAATATAGGATGATTATATTGATTGTGACTAGGAAGTGGATGAGTCTGATCGTAATCTTGGAAATATTTTTGACATATCTTCATTTGATTATTATCTAATGTGAACAAATTTGATTCTAATTCAATATATCCATGGTCAATCAAACCTTGAACATAAATCCTAAATCCAACATATTGATTAAGTGAATGGTCTTGAATCTTGAAATATTTATAATATTTGTCTTCTAGATATCATTCAGGGTTTGGATTGTTTTCATCAAAATAATGGGTGCATGGATACATAATCATATTTTTCATGATTAGTTGGTAAAACATTTCTTGACATGATAGTTGTGGCTTAAGGGTTAGATGAATGTTGGACAAGGGTGCCAAAATAAGGTTCCATTTGTTAGTGTGATGATCAATACTAGTGGAGATGTTTGATGGATGTCTATGTGAAGAGGTTTGACTTTGCCTGTTTAGGATGGGTCCTAAGTTGTATTGATTGAAATACATAGGTATCTGAGCACATATTTTGATACATCACAAAATGATGTCATCTTTGCTGTCAAACATGTATCTTTCAAACTAGACTTTATCTAAATCTATTTTGGATGTCATAAAATTTGATGTAGGATTGGTTAATGTTATGATGTGATTGATATGATTTTGATGTTTTATTTTCTTATCCCCAAACATGGCTGATTATTTTTATGTAATTAGCCCCAAATAGCATAAATTGTCTTGACTTGATTGGCCCCAAAGAGGGTATATTGGATTGACTTAATTGGTTTAGTTTGATTATCTTGGCCCTAAAAAGGGAGGATTGACTTGATGGGATTGGCCCCAAAGAGGGTGGATTGGCTTAATTGGATTGGTCGAAAAGAGGGAAGATTTACTTGATTTTATTGTCTTGGACCCAAATAGGCTAGATTGGCTTGGCCCCAAAGAGGGTAGTTTGGCCCGAAAAAGGGTAGATTGGCTTTGTTTGATTGGTTGGCCCCAAAGAGGGCATATTTGGCTTGATTTGACACAAATGAGAGAAATGATGGATGATACGACTTCATCATTCCCAACTGATAGGTATCGGAGATTGAATGGAAAGACAAGATCTAATTTTAGTGATTGATTTATAACTAATGGACCTTAGTCAAAGTTGATTAGGTTTGAATTGATTGGTTGAACTTGGTCAAAGTAGACTGGATTTGACTTGATTGGTTGAATTTGGTCAAAGTAGACCAAATTTGACTTGATTGGTTTGAATTTTATCAAAATTGATATTGATTTTACTTTATTGGTTGACTTGGAATTTTAAATATATTTGAATTTGGTCAAAGTAAACCTAATTTGGAATGTTGACTTGATTTGAATTCAAGAGTTGACTTCAAACCATAAAATTCAAAATATTTGACTTGTTTTGACTTTGAGAGTTGAATTTAAATAATTAAATTTTTTTAGAAGGTTTGAATGATTTTGATCTGATTTAGAATTGGATGTGGTTCAAATGAACTTGATGTGGATTTATTTTCAAACACGAAACATAATGGTATAATACAAATATATTAACATTTTAATTAGATAACATAAGGCTTTATTGTGCAAAGATGACTCAAAATTTGGGCAACATAATGCTTTATTACTCAGGTGTGTAATGATAGGTTTTAGACTTGGGACAAATTTTTATTTGTTTTTCGTGTAGTGTGTTACACATAATAGGAGGTGTAGACAACAAAAAATAAAAAATCATGTATACAAGAAAAGTCCTATTTTCATGATATGATGGGTGTACAAAGTGACTGTAGCCCATGTATCTACCTCAAAAAAGTGGGAACATGTTAATATATTAACCTCACTTCAAGTTCTATGTCATGATATCTTTGGGATGTTAGTTTTCCTCATACCATAAATCATTTCCAGTTAAGTGGTCTTAATCTAAAGTTTTGAAAATGATTTATAGATGGTTTTTGATATACCTCAGTACATGGGGCTAAAAAATTCATTAAATAATAACAAATAACAATAAATTCATGAGAGGGTCTATACCCTTCACGAGCACGTCAACCAAAGGATTTAAGTGAAGTGCTAATAGAAATTTGAACTTTGAGGTTGCTTTTAAAACCTTGGGCATTGGAGAATGAAACCCCCCATGTCATAATGTGCATAAAACACACAACCACTTAAAAATTTAAAAAATGGATCCTCAATTTATATACCTCATCAAATGTATGGGTTCAGTACATATGATAGGGAATGAATTCCTAGTCACTATGCCCTATGGACTCATAAGAAGGTTATAAAATCCATCCTGCACAGGTTAAAAGAAAAAGGAGTTTCACTATTTTTGATCTTCATGACCCCACAAGTGGGAAAGAGGAGAACATGCTATAGTTCACTTCTGGAAAATACAATAATAGCCTATGTGTTTTTGGTCATCTAGGCTCTCTAAAGGGTCAATGGGAGAGCATATGCATGACAAATTATTCACAAGAAAGTAAACAAACAAACACATAAATAAATGAAAGATACATGGGATAGTTTTTTAGAACACGAAATACAAATATTGGTTCTTTTTAGTTTCACTAAAATAAGTGTTCCAAAAGTGTTTGTTTGAATATAAACCATGCCTTTGAATAGTGTAATATGTAATAAACAAGTTAAAGTTTGAAATTGTAACCTATGACAAGTGAAAGGAAGTTGAAAAACTAAAAGTTTTAAGTCTATGTTCATGTTTTCACTGTTCTATAGAGTGATCTCACTAATCTGCACATCAATTCTATTGTTCTATAGAAAATAAATAACAAGAAAAAAAAGAATGGTGTTTCCACTGATTAACATGATGATATCATCGATTAACATGTTGATATCACTAATTACATATAAATGCAAGAAAATTTAAAAATAGAGATGATTATCTCAACAATTCCATTGTTACATAGGGCGATCCTTATTTTTTGGACTTGATCCCACTATTTTATCCACATTACTACCACTATAATTTTTTGATGGTTGTGTTCATTTTTCATTATCTTCTATTTATCACAAACAAGAGGTCAAATGGACACTTGAGTCAAAAGTTATGGCATCCATAAAGCATGTAGTATAAGTAAAAATCACTACATTGTGAATCTATCATTTTGTATATATATTCCACCATTTTATTCATGATCCCATCATTTTGGTCATGATTTCATTGTTTTGTTCATAATCCCACTATTTAGTAGAGTGACCCTGCTATTTCCTTGAAAATAAATGAAAACATTTAGAGAGCAAAGAAAATGTGATATCACTAATGTGCAGGTCGATATTAACATTTATAGGAAGTGAATCCATAGTGTCATAGGAGTCCTACCAATATGAAAGCGATGAGAAAAAATAGAAATTTTGGAAGAAAATGAAGGACATTAGTCTTAGGTTTGATCTAAATTCATAATTAGAGGCTGATATAATGTCTCAAATAGGATTTTGGGGTGAAAGTCCCACCAATCATTACAAATGTGATAAAAGAATTATGGATAAGGTTAGTTTCTTGTTAAAATTTGAAATAAACATAAACAATATGAAACTAACATCTTATGCATATATACTAGGATTGGACAAGATCTAGAAGTAATAAATAAATAGAAGACACATCAAAATGATTACCTTCTTTGTGGATATATACTTATAGCCAATATACATATTTTTTAGCCCAAATATTAGATTGAGATTTTTGTTAATGTTGTAGAGCTATTCTGTCAGCATCTCCCCTTACACTATTGAATGCTTTGTTGAAGAATTAGAAGAAATGGTGAGGATTTTCCTTGGATTCTAGTAGAGCAAGTTCACAAAAAAACTTTTTTTAAAGAGGAGGAAACCCTATAATTTATAGGGTTTTTGAATGATTAAGGTCCCTTGATATTGTTTTAAGATCAAGAGTGGAGGATTCATCAACCATGCTCATTGGAAGAAGGGATGAACCAAGTGCTTAAGTGGAGCTTGACCTCCCCTTGGGATTGGGAATAATCATGGGTATTGATGAAGAATGTATCCCATTGAGATTTGAAAGAGGCATGCTTGTCCCCCATTGACATTTGGAAGAGGCATGCTTGTCCCCCATTGACATTTGGAAGAGGCATGCTTGTCCCCCATGTTTTGCAAGTGGTGAATGATGTGAGGAATAAAATAATTTATGAAAAATACATAAATAAAAACTGTGCATGAATTAGATTATCTAAATAATTTGATTAGTTATCTAATTAATCCTTGATTAACCTTGTGATGATTTATGTAGGGTCCAAAATTGAATAATTATTAAACTTAATTGACATGGAGTTACATTTACAAATAAATAGTATGATTCAGGATTAGATTATCTAAATAATTTGATTAGTTATCTAATAATCCTTGATTAACCTTGTGATGATTTATGTAGGGTCCAAAATTGAATAATTATTCAACTTAATTGACATGGAGCTACATTTACAAATAAATAGTATGATTCAGGATGCGATTGATGACCCTGATGATATGATGCATTTTATTATCCCAAATAGGGATGATTAGGTATGATTCAGGATGAAAATGTCATTTGTTTTGTTGATTTTTTCATTATTTAAAAAATTCATTCTAATGCCATTTTTGACATGGAAGTGATGAAAATGGAGTGTCTAAAGGTGATTTAGGCATTCTATATGGCTCTAAACTATCCAAACACAATTGTCAAAAAAATACCTATATGTAGTTATTTTTTGAATGCATCACTCCTTGATCATGAAGGTACCATCATAATCATCACCCTAGTATGTAAATTTATGCCACACCCTTCAAATTTTATCGACTATATGGAACTGTGAAATGACACAGTCATTTGCATTACCACCATTATCAGGCATTATGATAAACAAGTGGTGAAGGTTCAAAAGTGGGATGATACTACCTTAGATAATTGTTTTTAAAGGGTCATGACACAACTCAAGTAGATCCCATTTGATATTTAGTTACATGTTGTGGTTTCTTGTCTCAAACACAACCTTAAGCTTGTAAAAGACCATGTTGCCAAAGGTACCCAAATTCATGACCATTTATATAGGCTAAAAGTGGAATATATGGCCTCAAAAGAGTTTTTAAAATATTTAACTGACATAAAGTAAGAGAATTGATAAAAAATAAAAGAGTTTCCCATGTCTACCTCATAATACTTCTCGATATCTCTTTGGTCATTGTGTACCAATATAAATGATTGTTTTAATCCGAGGAGGACTCTCTATAACTCCCTCATACTTTAGAGGAATCTATTGATGTTATTATTGACAAGTTTAGTCCCTATGCTCAACATCTCATTTATGAAATACTTTGTCTTGATAAGGTATATACAATAATGAAAAACATGGCTAATTGTAAAGCACCAAGAGTTGATGGGTTCCTTTGTGAGTTATATGAATAAGCATGGAATTTTATTTGGAAAGACTTGATTTAGGTTTAACATGAAGCTCTAAAGATAAATACAATAAGTAAATTGAATTTATTCCTAAATGTGGATATCCCAAGTACATAACCATTTGGAGGCTCATTACCATGTTAAATGTCTCATACAAAATCATTGCTAAAGTTTTGACACTTCACCTATGACACATTTTTTTACAATACTTATACCAAAACACATGGATTTTTTTAAAAATTCACTACATCCTTGAAAATATCATGTTGTCTAGGAAGTGATGGAATGGGCCTATTCATCTCAACAACAAACTTTATTTCTTAAACTAGATTTTCAAAAAAACTTATGATATCAATATTTTTATGCTAAAAGCTTTATGATTTTTATATTTTTTTCACTATATTATACCAACCCTTTTGTATGATGAAATGTATTTTAAATCATTAATGGTCATAAGTATAATATATTTGATATTTGTCGCTCTATTAGACAAGGTTTTCTATTAGCTCATGTGCTATATGTTTTGGATATGGGAAATTTTGGTTATCTTGTAGACAATAGATCCAAACAAGGTCTCAACAAAGGAATCATGCTCCTAGATAAGAAGAGTAATCTTACTAATGGTCATTTCACTGATGAAGTATTTCTATCTTGTTGAAAATGAAATTTCTATCTACAAAGCTCTGTCTTCATTGACACTTCATGCAAAGTCTCTTGTTTAAGTCTAAAGTGGTCCTAAATCTAATGCTACCACAAGAGTATGATGTTAATGCTAGATTGGTTAGATAATTTATAATGGAAATGAATCAACAAATGAAATATGTTAAAATTATTTGGCATCCCATTTTTCCTTGAGATATCTCCTTCAAAACTTTGGCAATATGTTCTACAAAGAGTTCAAAAGAAAATTTATTCTAAATTACCAAACACTTGCCCTTAGTAGGGAAATTACACATTTTCACAAAGATTCTCATGGCCATGCATGTTTCCTACTAGGTGCCTTGTAAACCATATTATGAAAAAAAATTGACTTTTATTAGAGACGTCCTTTGGCTAATTTAAAGCAAGCTTAAGCCTTTAATATAAATGTGTGGGAAGGTTTTTGTCTCCCCCATGACAAATAAGGGATGATAACTATTTAGAAAGGGCATTTATATTTGCACCAACTATGTTGTTTTCTTCATTGAAGACCCCAAAGCTTAGAAAACATTATATCATAATTGATTTATTTTCAAGCTTGTATTATGATAAGACTAGTTCAAAAATTATTGATCTCCATACTTGTATCATTACCTTTACCCCTAGTCAGACTTAGGGGTCCTTTTTTCTTAGAGTATATGGAAATATTTTTAGATGGTCCAAATTTTTATCAAATGGGCATGCGATAAAGCTAGATATAGCTTTTCTTTTAATGTAACATCTTTTGTTTACCACTGATTCTAAATGTAGCCTTTTGCTTATTGAAACTCCTTAGATCAAAGCTCTTTATTTTTTAAAGAAATGTATTCGTATTATTAGAGATCTTATCTCCTTTGTAAATTGGACTCCATGGCTCATTTTATAGAGAAATTATTAGTTGATAGCTTATGATATGCCTTATATTATGTTTATACAAGAGCTTATGCTTGATGTAACACGTTGGAAACATTGACATTGAAATTATAACCCATTAGTGTCATGATGGAAGCATTGGCATTGGAATTATAATACACCATTTTAGCCCTATTCTTAGCTCTACTATATATAATTATGAGTCCCTTCTATTTGTATCTTATAATTTAAATATTTGGTGGAGTATTCATTTTTATCCTCATACTTGACTTCTCCATCTTAACTAGGTCTATGATGGTAAGTTTAAGCTTAAGCTTCCTCATTTTTGTGATGTTTAATCTACCCAGGAATTGCATTAGGAGTGAGATTGGTTCACATTAGAATTTCTCTAATAAGTGTCATGTGTGAAGTAAAATTGAGACTTCTAAGCATTTGTTTTGGACTTGGCCATGAGCATGCAGGGCTTGGTAGAGGATCAATAACCTTTTCATGCCTTTCCTCATAGACCCCATCATTCAGAGGATGGATTTTTTGGATACCATGCTTAGTGGCTTACATACATTTATATTATTTAGTTTTTTTTATAGAGATTCAAACTTATTTTATCTTTGGAAATTATAAAATTTTCCTTTTTTTAGAAATGAGCCCTTTCATAGTAATTTTTCACTAACAATAAAGCTTATGTGTTGACCTCTACATTCTTTCAGATTTAGATGTAGGTTGAGAAAGTGGCCTTAAAATATTGACACTTAGAATAAATATTAAACCATTGGGTAAGTTCTTGAATTATGATTAGGGCCCCTTTTGGTATCCCATCAAAAGGCTATCCTCCACCATTACCCACATGGTGAAGGATATGCTCACGTAGTAATTTATTCCAAGGATTATCTCTCGCTACCTCCATTTGGTGTGATTTCATGTACATGATATTTTATATTGTTTGTTTTATGTTTTAAGGATGATTAGTTTTATGTTTTGAGACTTTCAACCATCATGTTTTACCATCTATCATTTGATTTAGCTTGTAAATACCCACCAACCACCCTTTTAGTATAAACCATGCTATACTTTATCTCTATAGTTTTTAATTAATAAATATGTTGATGCATTTTTAATCAAAAATATTTTAATAATAAATAAAAACACATTTTAAATTAAGTAAATTATAGATTTAATTCTAAAGTTTTAATTTTTTATGATTTGATTATTGGACTTTGAGTTAAGTAGATGTTTTCTTATGTTTTATTATTTAATATTAGATTTCAAGAATTTAAATCACATTTATTTTAATTATTTCAAGATGACATCCATGAGTAATTATTTCCTTAATAAAATTTTCCTTAATAAAATTTGGTAAAAATCAAAAGGAAAAAGGACCCAATCACAAAAACATAGAGACCCATTTAACACACAAATATTGTAAACATTTACTTATTAGCAATAAATAAAAATGCAATCTATCACTTTAGTATTCTCACCATCTAGCATCATACTGTATTAAAAATGATTTTGGAACTTGTACACATGAAGTCACTTACTATTGAAAATATATTCATTTAGATTAAAGACAAACCCACCTTGAACTGGTGTGGAATCCAACCTGAGGTATAGCCAGAGGCTTGAGTCTCCAAAGGAAAACATAGACAAACAAAAAACCACCACAAGATAGGTGTGGGGGCTCTCTCAAGACATATAATGGGTTCAAGTCCCATACATAGAAATGAGTGAGTTGAGGAAGATAAAAAGAGTCCAACTGAGAAAGCAAAAATATGAACAATAGGAATAAAAGAAACAACCACTACAAGAGGATCCACAAATTATTGTTATTCAAAAAGTGTTGTAAATATTCTCGAATCTTAATTTTTACAAGGATTTCATTAAGGGGAATATTAGGTACTTCTCCATCATGCTTCTAGGACCCCTAATTAGCATTAAATATCATACAAATTGAGGTTACAAAACTATACTCCTTGGGCCTCCGTACATGAATCCATGAGGTGGCTAAATTTCCTACAACATGAAAAAATTTATTTATCCATTTTGAGTAAGATTTTATGGTTATAGGATCCCAACACATAGATCTAGCCAAAATCATCCTTTCACAAAAGTAGATGACAGGGTCAATATTTTTGATCAAGAAATTTGACATAGAGGGAAGATTAATATCATGTTAGTCAAGAAATCAAAGAAAAACAAACATACTAAAAATTAACACCCCTAGCCTTGACACTCAAGGAGCTATAGAACTACATAATTAACTAACAAAATGAAAGTAAAACAAGAGATCTTACCTTCCATGAGATTAAGTATTTTGAATTGACCATATAATGATGTGCTTGGCTATGTGATCAAGAAATCTTTGTCAATAAAGCTTCATTGCCTCACTTCTTTTTGTCACCTTGGTAATGTTGAGTTTGGCTTTGGCTTGGCTTGGATTGGCTTAATAATTTAGCATCATAACATTACACAAGAAGCTTTGTCTCTCAAAAAATGAACATTATAACTTTGGCTTCAGATCTTGTTTAGGAATGGTCATGGCACTTGTATTTATAGGTCTCATAACTAACTCTAACCCCATGGATGTTAGGTTTAAAACTAACCTTGGTTGAGTCAATCTAACCTTGGGTTGAGTTAGGCTAACTATAGGTTGGGTCAAAGATAATTATGAGGGCCATGTGAGAGACATGGGTCAAGAATGATTATGTCTCCCACTTAATTCTTGATATTTTACAAGTGGATTGACAAATAATAAAATATATTTTGGTTGAATTTATAAATTTTCAAAAATAGAAATCCATTAATTCTCCATGATCCACTTGTCCACTTGTCATGAGATTTGAGAAATAAATTTAATTAATGAATTTAGAAAATACAAAATTCTAAAAGCTATGGATTTTAGATATTTGTGTGATGTGATGATGATGTCATCAAATCTGGAATTATGAATTTATAAAAATAGAAATTCACTAATTAGCCATGGAATTTTAAACTATGCATTTAATTGGGTTTAATAAATTAAGTAATTTTGATCAGGTTAATTGCATTTTCTAAATTTATGTAAGGTTATACCTCACCCTTTGTAAAAAATGTCAATTTTCTAGGTTATAATTTGACTGGGGATGAATCAGAGAGAGGTTATTTTTGTGTATAGTGCACTGACCCAAATAGGGATGCATTGACATGATTTAGGGCACTTATGTCTAATATTTGGATAGATTTGGGATGAGTAATGATTTTAAAGCTTAATTTTCATTATTTTTAATAAATCAGTCTGATGTCTATTTAGACATGGAAGTGCCCAAAAATGAGTGTCTACTATTTTCCCCTATTTGAGAAGGCATTCTAAGACACAAGAATAATAACATATTTTGAAATAATGAAAAATATGTTAAGAAGAAAAATAAGATAATGATTGAGGAATGATGCTCCAAATAGAGGTTGGGAAGCCCATAATGCCCCCTGGAGGGAGTGGCTGACACATACGATTGATGGATGGTCCCTTGAAAAGAAGCAAAAAGAAAAATAAAATTAACACATGGATGAGATTAATTCAATTGAGCTAATTCTTTCACGCATTGATTTAAAATTAATAATTTGACCAAAGGTAGTTATCATCAACAATGAAGGTTGAGACACTAATTTTCCCAAAGGCAGTTATAATCAATGACACAAGTATGTGCCCTAGTAGGGTAGATATGTCAAAATAATTATTTGCCTAAAGGTGGTTATACTAATTTTGATGACCGAGATTGAATAATGATTTTTCCCTAGTAGGGCATATTTGATCATGAGAATTTTGGTTGTGCCCTAGTAAGGCATATTAGAAATCATAACTCAATGATATAACTTGTCACATTGATTAAATATGAATGGGTGAAAATGTAGATACAATGGTCTAATGATTGAAGAAGCCACAAAAAATGAGGCACATGATAATACACAAAGTGATGAAAGAGATGATTGGAAAATAATGGTGATTGAGATGACCTAAGATATGTCATGTATCAAGTGTTGCCTACATAGTTTAAATAAACCTTAGGCAATGTAGTTCACCCACAAATGGGAGAAAATATAATGATGAATAGAATAAAATAATAAAAATTGATTCAATGTGAATGATTTAGTTGTACCTACCAATGTAGAGATGATCATCCTTATCAACATTGATACAATTAGAGTGGTTAATGGGTGGATGTGATCAAGGAGGGTGGGAGGATTTGCCAAAGTCAATAATGAGAAGTTTCTATGGTACCATTACTTGTAAGATCCATAAAACTAATTTTTTTTATAGAACATGATAATATGCACCATGATATAAAATACCATGATGACCTGACCATAATGTGCATAAGGATTGACTCCCAATCTAATAAATAAGTGAAAACAATACACCAATGATAAAATCCATGATGACAATGTTGAAAAATGAATATTTATGGACTTAAGTATAATGTGCAAGGAATCATCCAATGAACACATATATATTGAGTCAAACCACAACAATGAAAGAAAACAAATACAAAAATAGATAAACAAATAACTAAGCAAACACACACACACAAAGCTTGAAAGTAAAAGTAATAGAAAGCATCCTGTCGTTACTCAAGTCAATACCTATGTGTGAAGTCTCAATAGAATGATAAAAAAATGGTACCCCATAGTAAGAAAATATGCAAGGGAATAACATATGGGGATAATATATCTTGGTATAAGCTACATGTTTTGGTGTTGCCCCTATAAGCCAAAAGCTATGAAATTGGCCTAAAAAGTGTGAATTGGATGGTAACCCTAAGCAAGGATATATGCAAAGGGAAGGCCACACCCCCAATGGTAGTGGAATGGATTGGAACCAATAATGGATTTTGGCCCAGTAAGGTAGATTGAGGATGTATGACTAGGTTTAGACAAGATAATTTTTTTTGGATTTTGGGGCTTTATACCTTTCTAGGATATTGTAATCTGATTTTTAAATTTTTAGGATTTTGACCTATTTTAAATGTTTTTGGAATTTTTGGGGAATCTAAACTCATTAAATATTGAAAATATACTACTCCTAAAATGGTGAGTGCATTGGCTTAGGTTGCTTGTAAAATGGTGAGAGCATGGTTAAGGGATGACTGAGATGACCTTAACATAAATTGAGCATTGCCTATATAGTTCAAATGGATGTTGAGTCACTGTATTCCACCTATTAAAAAGGAAATGAAGATGGTAAATTAACTCTAATGTTTTTGTGTTTTTAGTATCTCAACTTAATGGAAAATTATGAGATACAACACGGTCCAAACTCGTAAAATGATGAGAGCATGGCTAAAGTTGTTCACAAAATGGCAAGAATGTTCAAACTTAAAATGCTTAAAAAATGATGAGAGCATGAAAAATGGGTGACTATGCTAACCTCAATGTGAATTAATTGGTGCCTATATAGTCCAAATGGACCTCAAATCACTGTAGTTTTTCCTTATAGTGGAAAGTTTGTTAAGTACCAACAAGTTTAGGTAATGGAAAATAGTAACATTAATGGCAAGGTGATGTGACAATGCATGGTAAAGGTGTTTCTCTTAATTTACCCATAGGTGATTATAATTAGGAAATAACAATAAAGGGTTAGTGGTAATAATTTCCCCACATGTAGTTATAATTAGTAGCACAGGGTGGGACACTAATTTGCTCAAATGCAGTTATAATTAGTTGTACCCATAATAAAATAGAACAACAAAACAAGGATGCAATTTCTAAGACCACTGTCATACTAATTTCATATACTACCATTCAAAATTTTGATTCTTAAATAACTACAAGAACTAATGTTGTTCTTAACCACTAAATGTGCCTAAAGTACAAATGAATCAAAACCAATGTTAAATGTGATAGGTGGGGTTAGGTAAAAGTATTTGGATGAAAAATGGTTAAGCATAAAGTGGAAATGGTATAGGGTAAAATATGATGTAAATAATGGTATATTATGGCAAAAAAGGTGACCAATCTGACCTCAATATAAATTAACCACCACCTACATAGTCTGGTAGGACCTCAAATCATTGTAGTTAAAACTTATGGGAATGAATGAAAGGATGGTAAGGTGAGGCAAAGGGAAAGGCAAAGAAATGAAAAGGTATGAAATAATGGAAAGGCAAATGGTAAAATGGAAAAATGCAAAGTAAATGACAAGGCAAGGCAAATGGTTCTGTTATTATTATTGATGTGGAGATACACATCCTAATCAACAACCAAAATAGTCAATCATGTAAATTACTAGTCCACACCCCTTTTGAATAGATGCTATGTCAAAAACCTACTATTGATTTAGACTCTAATAATGTTGTTATGATATTCGTTGGTCATTGATTATATTTCCTCCAAACTTTGAGATAAGATGTCTTCGTAGCCTTTGTTAAGGAAAGTGCAGTTGGGGATGGTAAATATGGATAAATAGTAGTTAAAAGGTCTGATTTGGTGATGGGGATATAAATCATAATGAAATGTATAATGGTTAGGAAATAAATGAAGTTTGGGATTTTCAGGCACACATAATGTTGTTAGTTCTAGATTCGACATAATTTTGGTTATGGTAGGGTTAAATAATTCCAAATATGCTCTCAATAGGACCACCATATTTTTTTTGTTATTTGGACCTAAGAGTAGCTGCCATTTGATTATGCTTGTAGAATAGGAGATATAATGATGTTATCTTTGATAATGTATTTGTTAAGTGGTGAAGAACTATTGTGATTAACTATTGGTGCCTCAAAGAGGTTTTCATAATAATATTATCTTGATTGTCCCATAACACCTCTAAGAAGGTTTCATTAAGGAATGTTGACTTTTAAATTTGATTATTTTCTAGCACTTCAAACAAGGTTCCACTAGAAGATGCTGAGTTTGGGCTTTGATTGATCCCTAGCACCTTAAAAAAGGTTTCACTAGGAGAGTGTTCTTATTCTATATGAATGTGGTCTTGGTCCCCTTGATATTTTGCAACTGATATGTCACAATGGATGCAGTTAAATAAGGTGTGATTGTGTTGGTCCCCATTAACACTTGTGGGAGGTGAAATGTCAATATAATGGCTATGTTGGGTGGTGTTACAAGAATATGGGATAATAATGGAATGAGAAGAGGTAACACAATCCTCATAGAAGATAATAGGATTAGGGTAAATTTTAGTGGAAAATATTCATTAATTCATGAATATTCAATTTTTGGGAAATTGTACTTAGTGATTTTTTGAGAGTAGTACATAGGACCCATTCACCTAAAATTTTGGGATGCAATTTTTTTAGGGTTCATATAACTAATAATTTATAATAATTATGGGGCCATCCATGTGATTCACCTTATATATATATATATATATATGTATGTATGTATGTATGTATGTATTTATGTATGTATGTATGTATTTACATAGGGTTTACCATCCAAGTCTCAATCTTTACCTCATTACCAAGTTGAATATTGAGGCTACCTAATAGATAGGTTGTGGGATAAATGAAAAAGAGTATTAAAAACTTTCTTAAGCCTTAATATTATTGAATATTTGAATTGATCTTGAATATATATGCAATTTTAAAAAATAAGTCATCTCAATCTTAGTCTGTATGGAAAATTTACGGCCTTAGGAAGTTGGCATTCAATTACATCATATCGTATCATCAGTGATACTTGGTTGCGTCATGGTGCTATCCCAAAGTAGAATCTTGATGTTGTCACTTAGAATCATGATAGCTCTTAAAAGCATGATATCACTCGATAACATGCTATCAGGTGATAACATGTAGTTGGATGAAAACCTACTATCAAGCGATGACATGATGTGATGCAACTTAAAACCAACTTTTGGAGGCCATGACTTTTACATATGAACTCAGTTTGAGATGATTTTTTTTTAAATTATATATATATATATATATATATATATATATATATATATATATATATATATATATATATATATATATATATATATATTCAAGAGAAATCCAAATGATAGAATTATGTTAGGTGACAACATGTTTTCAAGTGGCAACATGTAGACAGGTGGACAATGGCATGATGTGATGAAACTAAACACCAACTTCTAAAAGCTGTAACTTTTACATACTCAGTTTAAAATGATTTTTTTATTGAAATTGTATATATTTTTTATAAGAATAAAAATTACATCATGCCATTGGTTAGAAGCATGCTTCTAAATAGTAGAATGCTACTAGGTGATAACAGGTTACTGCCCAATGACATGATGTGATGTAACTGAATGACAACTTTTAAAGACCATAACTTTTGCATACAAACTTGGTTTGAGACAATTTATTTTTGAAATTGTATATTTATTTGAGAATAATATAAATATGAAATAATATTAAAGTTTAATAAAGTTTTTATACTCTTTTTAAATTTATCCCACAACCTATATATTTTAACTATGTAGATGGGCAGTTGTGTGGAAAACTTAAAAAGGTGACTTTTTTTTCAAAATCTTCATATTCACCAAGGCTGAAAATTGGATTCCCCTAAATAAACCTAAGGTATTTTATGATATAGTCTCTTAAAATTAAACTTGAATAGGAGAAATTGTGTTGATACTAAAGTAATCATCATCAAAAACTGTGGAAGGATCACAAATGTGTTCAAATTGATCTACAAGGCATGTGTAACCAATGCTATAATAGTCACAAATGTTTTCTTATTTTGAATCTGAGTTTGACTCAAGGGACTCTAAATTCAATGTTGAGACTGATGTCAATTCTTCTTCTGATGCTAAATATGATATTGGTTCAAAATTAGAACCTAACTATAATTATGATTCTTTAGTTGGTATTATGGTAAATATGTTATGTTGAATTCTTAATATGACATGAGTAATGGTTTGTCGTTAAATTATAGGCTCTTTAGAAATAGGCTTAGATAATAAGGACTCCATAGAGATTGCTTTGTCAAAATGAGGCTCCTTAATAATAGGTTAATGGTCAAAATAATGATTATCCCAAAGGTTGTTATAATAATTAGGGGTGACTTAACAAAGACTAACTTGTTAGAGTGAGACTCCTCAACCAAAGGGAAAGGTTCAATAGGCAAATCCATAGATATTGGATCGTAAAACTGAGGCTCATTAAAACAAATCAATGGTCAAAGGTTGGTTCAACATATGGTAACTCAACAAAAATAGGTGTTTCAACAAAAACATCATCGATTGGTTATTTCTCTTGGCCTTGGTTTAAAATTAGTTGAAAAATATTAGATTTGGACACTTCTTGGTTTTTAGAAGATAACTCTTAGAGAGGTAATGATTGGATCTATTGTGGTTCAAAGACCATCATGGATTTTATAAAGTGGGGGAAGGTTGGTAATGGATAAAAAATGACTTGTGGTTCAATATGGAGCTCTTTCTAAATAGGCTCATGTAATATGGTCTCAACAAAGACTGGTTGTGGGTCTAGGATGAAAACTAAAATTCATATAGTTATGATTGCACAACTTTGTTAAGATAACAAGCTACCAAATTTAGAAGGGCCTAGAATGGTAATTAATGGGTATTATGACATTTAGTTTGCAATGCAGGTTGAAGGATGAGGGTCTAGAATGGAAGTGAACATGCGTTATAAATCTTAGTTGTTAGTGTAAGTTAAAATATGAGGGCTTGGCATGGTAATGAATGGTAATTGTGAAGCTTGGATGCTAGTGCAAGCCAAAGGATGAGGGATTGAAATGGCAATGAAAAGGCATTGTGAATCTTGATTTCTAGTGCAAGCTAAAGGATGAGGGCCTGGAATGGTTATCATTAGGTGCTGTGAATCTTGGTTGTTGGTGCAAGATGAAGAATGATGGCCTAGAATTGTAATGAATGGGTGTTAGGAAGTTTGGTTGCTAACACATGTCAAAAGATGAGGGCCTGAAATGGTAATGAATAGGAATTGTAAAGTTTAGTTGCTAGCGTAGGTTGAAGGATGAGGGATTGAAATGGTAATCCTTGGGTGTTACAAAGTTTGGTTTCTAACATAGGCCACATGAGAAGGGCATAGAATGGTAATCTTTGGGTGCTATAGAGCTTAGTTTCTAATGCAAGGCAAAGGATGAAGGCCTGTAATGGTGATCCTTGGTCACTATGGATCTTAGTTGCTAATACAATTGAAGGATGAGGGATTGGAATTGTAATGAATGAGCATTGTGGAGCTTGGTTACTAATATAGGTTGAAGGATGAGGGCCTAAAATGGTAATGAATAGGTGCTATGAAGATTGGTTGCTAATGCAAGCCAAAAAGTGATTACTAACATAGATATTATATTTGGTACCATTATGATTAAAATGGAAAAATTGGTATTTTAATTAGCCCAAAGAATGGTGGTCATGACATATGATAATTGGAATGGCCATGTTTCTCAATTAGCCCAAATAGGGCAGTCTTGGTCTATGAAAATGACCTACATCTAGGTCCAAGTTTGAAAGTGGCATTGCTCTAGAAATAGGTCTTCAGTCTATTATTGTAAATGGTTTAAACATGGCCTAAAATGGAGCTATTTATCCAAAAAATTTCAATGATAAACTTGGTCTAAAAAGTCCTCATGGTCCAATGTCAAATGTCTTACATAAATGGTCAAGTAAATGGTGAATCCAAATCTCAACTTTGTACAAAGTGTTTCAAACAACTCTAATCTAGGTCTAAAAATAGAAAAAATTGCTATGTATTTGGGAAAAAGGCACAAAGTTAGGATCAAAACAACTAGGTCTAAAATAAGAGGTAAAATTCTAGGTCTTTTGGAAACATGACACAAAAGATAGACTTGAAACATACTAGGTCTAAAAGATAAAGCAATTAATCTAAATAATTTGGGACACATGGACTTAAATTTGGTTTATAGATTTAAACATAAACTTGGCCATTGGTAAAAGACATTGGAATTTAGGAATATGCATAAAATTAATTGGTAAAATGAATTCCAAGTAGGAAAAAAGAAGGATGATTATTAAAACAATCAAGCCCAAGTGACGAGCAAGACTCAAATGTAAACTAATTGTGCTTAAGGCTATACTTAGAAAGAGATTTTTGACCTTAGTTATAATCAACAAAAGAGATGTGAGGCACAAGGAAAAGACCACGTTAAAAATATAGGCATAAAATATCTTCAAATCAAACAAAGAATTAGTCTAAGTTACACAATCCAAAATTGAGAGGTAAACGTCTAAGCTAAAATTAAGCGAGGCATAAGCATAAGCCAATCAATTTTTTGAATTTAAACTTCACATGATCAATTTTAAACTTGGTTTAAAAGAATTGATTTCTCAAATGGACAAAAAATTAGACCAAAATGGATGGCATAATGATACTAGGGATAGACTAAAAAGGCACACATGATTTTGATATTGAATGAACACAAGGCAAAAGTCTTTGAAATAATGTGAGCAATGTAACAACAATACCTCACTCAAAAGGTATGAAAAATGGTTTGTTTCAAAAAATCTAAGGAAAATAATTTGAATGAAATGTGTAGCATAATAATGCCCCTTTTAAACAAGTGATACACACACACACACACACACAAGGTTTACAAAATGACTAAGTCAAAGTGTGGCATTAAACAGATGACATAACACCTCTTTAGGCTAAAAGGGGTGTATAAAAATGATTTGATTTGGACATGATTTAGACACATGTTTTTGATAAATAAAATATTTTTTTGCCTCCAAAATAATGTAAATAAAAGTAAAAGAAACAAAAACACCTAAGTGTATCGTCCTCTTCCTAAAAACTAACAAGGTGGCTTCATATTATCAAATTCTGTCTATATACTCTTTCTTGAGAGCAAATAATTTGTTAATATAAGAATTAAATGTGCATGAAAATTAGGGTTTTTAGGCTCTATCTTATCTCAAAGGATTGTATGATGACATGGAACTTCAGGCTACTTGACTTGTATTGATAATTTTTTTACAATAAGAGGGGTTTGTCTAAAACTATAAGTTTTGTGCATCTATATGGTCCCAAGTGTGGTTAACACTAGAGATGTAGTCACATCAATTGATTTCATACTATCTAAATTAATATACAAGGGTTTATTCCTTTTCATAATGAATCCATCTATGTATTTCTTACTGGAGTCCCTTGGTTAGCCATACCTGACTTAGGTTTTTGTTACGATCGAAGAGGCTAATCACCTAAGCCCCTCATAATCATAATATCCATTCCATAATTTATATACCCCACCATGGATCAGGGTTGAAATAATGTTAGGAGATGAATTCTTGGGTTAAATTTTCCCTAAAGAACTTACTTGGAGGTGATGAAATCTTGCCCACAAGCCAAGATGCAAAAAAGTAAAGATAAAAGGAATTTAAAGTCATTTTAGGGTCACCCAAGTCATTATGTATTGGGGAGTGATTTAGAGACACTCATTATTTTCTTGGAATAAGAGACAAAAGGCAAAGGACAAATCACTTTTGGTCACCCGAGTTCCCTAAAGGAAATTGGGGGAGAGCATACACACTAAGTCAATTTTGGAAATGGGGGGAGAGCATACACACTAAGTCAATTTTAAAAAAACACAAAAACAAATAAACAAAATGATAAACAAGCAAGATTTTAAGAGAATTTAGTCTAAGTTTGAGTTTATTTTAAAAACACCAAATGAAATATGATGTGAAATTTAGCCCCTTGGCTTTGTTTGTTGATTGGTGAACTTTGTTTAATGAAAACAAAGTGACCAAAAAAATTTTAAGCACCAAATGTAAATGTGATTTAGAGACTTATAGTGCTAGAAATGTCTTTCCTTAGCCTTTGGTACTTGCAAAAAGTGTTACTGGGTTTTTTTGTTTCCTGGAAAAAGTGATATCTCTTAAATTTGTGTGGAATCTAGTGCGAGGCACAACTGGAGGCCTAAGTCTCCAAAGAAAAAAATAGACAAACAAAAAAACACCATAAGATAGGTGTGGTGGCCCTCCTAAGACACATAAGGGGTCTAGGTCCTAGACATAAAAATGAGCCAGCTGAGGAAGATAAAAAGAGTCCAACTAAGAAATCAAAAATACTAACAATTAGGAACCAAAAAACAACCACTACAAGAGGATCCACATATTGTTGTTATTCAAAAAATGTTACAAATATTCTTGACTACCAGTTTTTCCAAGGATAACATTAGGGGGAAGATTTAGTACTTCCCCATCATGCTTTTAAGACCCCTAATTAGCATTTAATATCATCCATATTGAGGTTATAAAACTAGACTCCTTGGGCTTCTGTACATGAATCCATGAGGTGGCCAAATTTCCTACAACATGGAAAAATTTATTTATCCATTTTGAATAAGATTTTATGGTTCTAGGTTCCCAGAGTATACCTTAGTCGAATAGAAGTGAGAAGAATTTGATCCATTGCAATAAACACATAGAGTATAGTTGAAATCATCCTTTTATGTGAGTAGATGACAGGGTCAATAGTTTTGAATAAGTAATTTGACATAGAGGGGAGATTAGTATCATGTTAGTCAAGAAATCAAATCAAAACAAACACACTAAAAATTAACACATCTAGCCTTGACACTTAAGGATCTAGAGAACTACACAATTAACTAACAAAATGAAAGTAAAATGAGATCTTACCTTCCATGATAGCAAGTGTTGTGATTTGTCCATGGAATCATGTGCTTTCTATGTGATCAATAAATATTTGTTAATGAATCTCCATTGCTCCACTTCTCCTTGTCACCTTGGTAATGTTGAGTTTGGCTTTGGTTTGGCTTGGCTTAACAATTTAGAATCATAACATTACATAAAATAACCTTTGTCTCTTAACAAATGAACATTATAACATTAGATTTAGAGATTATTTAGGAATGGTCAAGGAACATATATTTAAAGGTCTTATAACTAACTTTAACCCCAAGGAGGTTAGGTTTAAAAAATATCCTTGATTTAGTCAGTTTAAAATTGGGTTGAGTTAGGCTAACTCTAGGTTGGGTCCAAGATAATCATGAGAGCCATGTGAGAGACATGGGTCAAGAATTATTATTTCTCCCACTCAATTTTTGATATTTTACAAGTGGATTGAAAACTTATAGAAGATATTTTGGTTGAATTTTTAAATTTCTAAAAATAGAAATCCATTAGTTTTCCATCATCCACTTAGCCACTTGTCATGAGAGTTGAGTAATAAATTTAATTAGTGAATTTAAAAAATAAGAAAATTTAAAATCTATGGATTTTAGATATTTGTGTGATGTCATGATAATGCCATCAAATCCAGATTTATGAATTTATAAAAATAGAAATTCAATAATTAGCCATGGACTTTTCAACTATGTATTTAATTGGGTCTAATCAATTAAGCAATTTTGATCAAGTTAATTGTATTTTCTAAATTTATATAAGGTTATACCTCACCCTTGGTTGAAAATTTCAATTTTTGACAGGTCATAATTTGACTAGGGATGAATTAGAGAGAGGTTAATGTTGTGTATAGTGCATTGCCACAAATATGGTTTCATTGACGTGATTTAGGGCACTTACATCCACTGTGCAAAATAATTTGGGATGAACAATGATTTCTAGGCTTAATTTGCATTATTTTCAAGAAATCAGTTTGACGTCTGTTTACACATAGAAGTGGCAAAAAATGAGTGTCTATAATAGTCATAAGTGTACCAAATACTTTTACAATGCTTCTTAGAACCCAATCCTCCCATAATGTAGGATGGAGGTCAGGGAGTTCTATCCGCAAAGTGATTGGATTAAAATTGAATTCCAAGGAAGATCAATTCAACCTCTAGGGTTAAAGCATGAGGATTGCCTTGCCCATCAACCATGGGCCTTTATTAAGGATTTTAATACAATCATCCCTACATATAAAATAAAATAATTAGCACTCATTAGCAATAGGAATAATTTTAACTCCTTTAATCCCATTCCACTTATTATTGATCCAATTCCTAACCACTTCAATACCATTTTTTTCTTGAAAAAATTTTCCAATCAAGGAATTACTGTATTTCTATTCGACCTCAACTATAATCTTATCAAGAACATATAAAATTGGATTCCAACTCTTTAAGACATTAGACGGGTGCTTGTAGCCACCTCAAAAAGGTTCTTTGATGTATTTAGGGTGTTCCTCTAAACTTTCCATCTTGTCAATGGAAAGGGATAACCACCAAGGTTTCAAATAATCGAACATGATTAGATAAACTAATGACAACTAAGGAGGTCAAAGAATATATAAAATTCCAATAACATGAATTAATTAATTAATTTTCCTCCCACCAACTTTTTTTGGAGGGAATTTTTTCTCCGGTTGAAAATATATTCATTCCTTTAAATATTTCTTTTTATTTTTTAAATTTAAAATCCTCTCATCTTATTCTTATAATTCCCTTAAATCAATCTATTAACATTATTTTTTAGATTCATACCAATATAAATGTTATACTACTAGGGTTTTATGGTTTGCACTTTTGATTGATTTTTTGATTCACCTTACCCAAAATACTTATCTTGTGGGAATTTCTAGGGTTGTAGTGAATTAATTGTGCTTAGTGCATCACCCTTCAAGTGAGCAAGCTTATTTTTGGATTCTCCATGATCTACTACATTTTTTAATATAGTAGTCAGAGCTAATAGTACCCAAACAAGCTTATAAGTTTACTCTGAAGGTCTATGATGAGGTAATCCCTCAACCTCCCCCTCCATTCTCGAGGTAATCATTCCTATTGTAATTGTTGAAAAATGTTGTAAATGGTATGAAATATGTTTTGTTATTGCTTACTTTGTTATCCATATCCCCTTGAAGGATTACTTCCATAATTGGTTCTGCAACCACTAGGAGTCTCTGGGCATCCATGTCTCCAAAATATAGAACCTTCACAAAGGCTTTTTATTTTTTTCCTTTAAGGATCCCTCTAAAATGCAATTTATCCTTGTGAAGTCTAATGTTTGGTTCCTTCAAAACAACTTATGATTTTGTCTGCCTAGTCCCATGACTTTAAAGTTTTTGACAATGCTACCCATTATGTCCCTATCTAGGTTGAGCTTCCCGATTTACTAGTTCACCTTTGGGCTTTCATACCAAAAATAATCTCCCTCATAGTGAATGCTTTTATTATAGATCTAGATAGGTGGTTTTAACCCTACCATAACAAGTGGGTTTATGTAGAGGTTGACCTCTCCAAATAATTTAAGGAGTGTATAGAGATTCTAGTCAAAGAGATCCAATGGTCATAAAAGGTTATTTACTTCAATCTTCCCAAAATTTATTTCCATTGTTAGGATTCAAACCACTACATTAAGGATTTTCCTCACATGGGTCATCCCAATCCCCCTCAACTGCCTCATTAAAATAAGAATCCCAAACCAATAGATGAAGGTGATGGTTGGACCATAGTTCCCCTAAAAAGGTCATCATGCTCTAAGCCAAAAAACACACCCCAACCAACACATTGGGATGATTCTTATCTAGATATAAAACCATCTCAAGGGAATTCTCTACCATCCCTTGCCATCCTAATTATTTATAACTTGTAGAGTATTTATTTGGTTTCTAAGAATATTATAATGCCCATCGATGAGGTTCTCTCAACCAATGACTCCTTGTCCTAGCGATCTCGTAACCCACCTTATGGGGGTGAAAAATCTCCTCGAGAGGAAAATGAATCAAAATGCCATTTCATTATAGTCAATATAAATTCACATCCTCATCAACATAATAGATTTGTGGCATTAGTAGAATTTGAGGATGAATAAGGAAAAATTTAGATGGATGACCCTTCCTCATAAAGGTGTTATCATTAAATGTTAGGGGTCTTATAAAGTCTACCCAAAAATAATCTATGCATGTTACATGATGTTAAAATGTTTGGATTTCTCCTTTAGATGCATTTAAGAATTATTTGGCATGACGCCACCTAGATCACCACCTTACATGAGGAGAGATGTGGCGGCACTTGTATTTTAGTTGCCTTTAAGGTTTCCATAAACATTATTTGTTTGGGGGAGGAACCTTCACATTGGGAAGTCTAGATTATTCTTGACATTGATGGCCACCAATTTGGCATTCTCGACATCTATGCATCTAATGATGGCCTAATTGCTCCCTACATTAGCAATCTTTAGAAGATGTGTTACCTACTACTATGTGGCTAGTCTGTGGAGATTTTAATATGATTGGACACCCCCAATATAAGTGTGGGGCCCTCCTCATACATTGGTGTATTGGTGAATATGAGGCTTGGTATTATTTCAAAAATAAATGGGGTTTGGATAACCCACTCCTGTAATGGTGGACATTTAACCCCATATCTTAGTTTGTGTGTTCCAACTATCAATCTAGGTATCACCACATACTCAAATAGCTCAACCAATTTATGTTGTTAGAGTAAAATATTTTTTCCTTTTCTAACATTGATAACTAGACTATCAATGTCCATTCTAGTATTATCTTTTTAAACCACTCCCATATTTCCTGTAAAGTAGAATGGACTTTAAGATAGTACAATGTGCCACATAATTAATTTATCCTTAATACTTCAATGCCGAGTCATGATATAATGATATGAATCATCTCCCAAAGCTATAACCTTACCCCACAACCCCCATATACCACCAACTAGATTGAGTGGTGGAATGAGGCTATTTTGCACACCACTTCCTTCCTCTACCACCATGGAAAAAATGTTTCTCAGATCAAAAAGTAATTAGAAGAGGCCACACTCAATGAGTTCTGATTGGTTTTTGTCTTCATTGAGATTTATCTTTTCAATGCGCATTGTAATGGTTTACACTCTCTCTCAAATACCACCTTAAGGTGGTGGACAACCATGAAACTATGGGCACACGACTTCACACTCAGATGCATTGGCAAAAAATATGTGACAAAGCCTCCAAGGATTTTTTAAAGAACTAGAATCCAAGTAAGCTAACAAGAAAATCAAAGCCATCTAAGTGGCTCAATCTTTTCTAACCTCTTAGTATGATATCTCTTCAACTTTCCTTAAACACTACAAGATGGTTTTTCAAGATTATCCTTTCCCAGTTGAGCGATCCCAAGTGCTTAAACAATTTCTTGATGTGGTGCCTTGCAAGATCAAACCTATTGATCAATAATTTTGTGATGCCCCACTCACCTTGCAAGAGCTCATAGAGGCTATGCATTACATGAGCAATGATAAAGCCCAAAACCTCAATGTATTCCCAAGTAAATGTTACAAAGCCACCTGGGAGTTTACCAGACATAATTTACTATAGGTCTACAAGGAATCCTTTTGGAATCAGTCTCTTGGACCCATAATCAACCAAGGTAATATCAAATTCATTCCTAAAGCTAGATATCCTAAGTTACTTACCACTTGGATGCCAATAACCTTTCTTAATGTTTCTTACAAGATTATTTATAAATCCCTAACCCAATATGTCTAGCTCATTTTACCTACCATTATTAGACCAAATAAAACAACATTTATTAGAGGGTGTTATATTTCGAATATTGTTATTGAGTTCTAGGAAGGCATGGATTGGGGCCATTAATATCTCTAGATAATTATTTTTCTTAAATTATATTAAAAAAAATCTTATTATAATATTGAGTGGCAATTTATTCTTAACATGCTCAAGGCTCTTGACTTTGAACCCTATTTCATTTATGTAGTGGATACTTTATTTCATGACACATCATCCTTCCTCACTATTAATGGGCATAAAATTGAGGGGATTGATATTAAATATTCTATTCTCCAAGGTTATCCCCTTGCTCCAACACTTTATGTGTTATCTGTTGAAGCCTTAGGTTATCTTCTAACTTCTAGAGCTTGTCAAGGGCTTGTTAGGGACATTTCTTTTACCGACCGCAACTCCTAGTTCATTAATGGGCACTTTGAAGATGAAAAATTACTCACACTCAAATAAAAAGAGGTCACCTTTAATTAATCTTTCTAATGCATATACACTTTCTATCTAGCTTCCATCTTCAACCTACAATGTAGGAAAACTCAGTGTTTTCATCAAAGTATGATGCCTATGCATGCATGGATTCAAAAGTATAATTGGTAATGAATTGTTTGAGGGGGGATTCAAGTTCTTTATATCCCATTTATTTTTGATATTTCTCCAACTAAGCTTTGGTAGTATGTCCTCAACATGATTGAAAAAAAGACTGAATATTGGATCACTAAGCTCTTATCTCTAGCAGGCAAGTTTTATATTTGTAACAAGATCCTGGATGCTACACATATCTACTATTCCTCTTATTGGGATCCCTCCATGGCATCTTATGATGCTCTAGCCAAAATCTTCAATTATATTCTTTGGGCTAATTCTAATCATGCCTGAGGTTTTCATTGGGTGGCATAGAATATTTGTTGCTGATGGGTGTCGTTAATCACTTCATTTAATCAACTTCATTCAAACCAAGGGTGGTTCTCAAATCTATCTGCAACAAGGTTTATGGTTATAGGTCTTACATATATGATTTGGGGGGTTGTTGTCTTTATAAATGTATAATCTAATGTATTCTTGAAAGGATTTTATTATGCAATAAAGGAACACACTTGCATAATTAAAATAATTTATAATATAAATTGTTGAAATAAATACACTTGTTAAAAATAAACATACTTATTGAAAAGCAAACAATATGCCGAAAGTAAACACACTCGCTAGAAGTAAATAATTTGCTGAAAATAAACCCACTAATTTTTAATCTTGAATTAACTCTTAGAACTAAAAGATAATTTCTTACAGGCTATAAGTCTACTTATAATTAATGTTGTGAAAATGAAATAAATTTATCATGAAAAAACTGTAAATACATAAAATACCATATAGAAATATGTTCATGGTTCATGAGGAGAGTGGGATCTTATTCATCTTGGGAATAAGAATGAAAGAAGACTCAATACTTGGAAATTGGAGATTTCTTCATTAATCAAAACATATTATATAAATTTAACTATAACTATGCTGGAATATTAACTAAACAATAATATATTATCTTTTTTATATCTCCTTATATTAATAATCAATCTTCTGTTATCAAGACAAATCTCCTAATTTTAGTGGGTTTTCAAAATAAGTGATTGATAGTTCGAAATAAGAAGATCCATCTATTATGAAATCCACTACATATCTACTAAGAATGACTTTCTAGATCTACTATATTGATTTACCTTATAAACACTGGATATATTTACAATGGTTGATATATATATAGAAAGTCTATTTATAAATATACTATTTATAGTAATCCTATATATAGTAAGTGACCAAAATAAACTTCAAGTATAGATATTTTAGTTCTTCAAGCTTAGAAGCTAGACTATAAGAGTTTAGAGTAATTTTGATAGAATCTGGAGCAACACCATATCAAATTTGATAAAATCTAAAGCTATTTATATGAAGACCTAATGAAGTTGATAGAAACTTGTTTTAAGGAAATTGGATGTTGAAGAAATCCATACTAAGGATGCTAGGCTAGGTGGATTGATTGATGAAGAATGAAATCAGTTATTGAATGAGTCCATAACATAGACTGGGTGAGTTCATAGCTATTGGGTGAGTCCATAGTAGCAGACTGTGAGAGTCTATAAATACTAGACAAGTCCATAGATTGGTCTGGAAAAGACTTGAACGAACCATAAAAGTGTCCAATGAGTTTATAGCTTGCCAAAATGTCAAACTATTTTCTATAGGTTGTCTTAAAATATAATAAAAAGGTCCTTATTCCTTATAGACTGTTGTATCATCTATATATACTCAAAATTAAAAGACTAAACATGCAAAGAGTTAGAATTAAATGACAAAATTAGTAAATTAGTCTTTAATTGCATTAAGTAAGATAAAACATCCATTTACTACACTAGGTTTAGATATAAGCCTAAGATCCTTGCATTGTTCAATCTAGATGAGAGGTAATATAAAAAATAAATAAAACAAATAGTAATAATGTGTCATATTTTGAACTCATATACCCCATGCTTTAACTTTTGAAAATCCATTTTCTAAACTCAACTACTGCTCATTTCCTCATAACTCTGAATTCTATCTTGTAAATGTTGCCTGAGGTCATATATGTCAAATTCATCAGCCCAGTGATTATCTATGGAACTAGTGAAACCTTGATATGTTTTCACCATTTATTGCCAATTGTAAAATTGTTCATCTATTTGAGGACTCCATCTATGCCATGATGGAATAAAATTTAGAATAAGTGGTGGTTTGAATCTCATGCTGACCCAAATTTATTCACCTCCTAAGTTAATAACATCAACAATCATGTCATTTATAGCTTGTGCTTTTCGTAAGTTCCATATTAAATTGGTGGGAGACATAACCTATCTTATCTTCAATGAATTTGTCAATGTGTCCCAATGCCTGCCATTGGCTATAAATACATCAACAAAATGTTGTCTTGTATACAAATCAAAAGAGACACTACTATTATACAAAGCTTGAAATTAATAATCCTTGATGTTTGGATTCATCAAATAAATAGTTTTGAAGTTAATCAAATTTTTTTTGGCACTAGTAAAAGTATATCTAATACATAACCCTATAGTTTTTGATTTTGTCACATACTCCTCATGTCTATATTTTCAATCTATCTAAATTTTATAAGTAGAAATAATAACTCTTATATAAAATTATCCTACATATAGATTTACCATGAGCTTATTATAGTATCCTAATATCAGATTACACAAATAAAACTCACATAACAAATCTTGATGTTATGGAATAAATTCCTAAAATTTTTTTAGAAACATAGGTGGATCTTCAATGTTTTGAGGTAAATCACATGAAATTCTCAGTAGATACCATCTATAAAACTGTTTATGTAAATATAGGATGTAAGAGGGAGAGGAAACTTTGTAAGATAGAAGGTTTTCCCCTATCTAACATGCAACTTGTAGATTTGCTTCAAGTTTTTGAGTCTACTATTTTTCTTGCTCTAAGTTTTCCTTCATTTTCTATTTTCATTTTATAAGGCTTTATTTTGTTTTTTGAGTTACTTAAACTCAAATCATACCTGATTCCATTTGTCTAGGTAGTCAACATGAGAAATACTAGTCTAACATGCTTGATCAATTTAAGGTTTAGAAGAAGAAGAAGAAGTTTGCATAGAAAGCTATTGTTGCTGAGAATCCTAGAGTTGATGTTTTATCAATAGGTTTTATTCTTCTAATTCAATGATATATATCCAATAATTTACCATGTCATCATCAAAATGAGTTATTTGTTTCTAAAGCCTTTTTGTTTGAGTCATCTAATCCATTTAAAAAAAAAAAAAAATCTTATCCTTGAATTAACGAAGAATTGAGAAAATCCTTATGTTGTAGTTGAGCTAAAAGATCAAAAATATCTATAAATTATTGTTTGATGATGATCTTAGCCTTAGACAGTGTAAGGATAAGCTACAACTCTAGATCTTTAGTGTAACTTGATGATTTTTATTCTTCAAAGACCATAATATTTTCCCCTTTGTCTAGTACTTGTCTTATATTAGGATTTGAAGAAGATGGAGAGGATTTTGCTTATTTTACTAGAATTTATTCTATGAGTATATTTTATTTCTGAACAACCTCCTCAACAAGATATTTATTGGGACAAGTTCTTCATTAGGAATTACTTCTATTGACTCAAGAATATTGATTATGATAGCTTTTTCATTAGGAGCTATTGTTATTGACTCAAAAATATCTGTTGTGATAGCTCCTTTATGAAGTGCAATTGTTTCTTTTATTATTGGTGAAGAAAATAATGGTGATTATCAAAGCCTATCAATAATGGTAACTATTTTTGTCTTTTCATCATCTTGTGCTAAAATAAATTTTTTACGTCTTCCTTTTGTCTACATAGATGAATTGTGCTCTTTTAAAGAGGTATCCTCATCAGTTTGTGATGCTCCAGTTATTTTGGGTACCTGTGCTATGTTTGATGAAGGGATATATTTAGATTCAGGGTTTAGATGAGATTATGAAACCTAGATCTTAATTTCTTTTTAGTTGGAGTTTGTTGAAAATTCTCTTTAATCACATGTGTGGGTTATGATCTAGTCTGTCATCTTTCACTAGATAAAAACTAACCTTATAATAGGAAGCCTCTTTTTTTACCTTGGGTATTGGTATTTTTCTAAGATATTTTGAAACATATGCTAACGACTGACTGAATTTGCTTTTCTAAAAATTATTTGATGATGATTTACTTTGTTAAAGGAAATGATGTTGAATAATTAAATGGATAAGACCATGATAGTGGAGATGAGTTGATTTATTTTCTTATAATCTGAATGGATCCATATAATAATAAGGGGAGGTTAACCCTTTGTTGAATATGTTACTAGCCATACTTGAGGTGAATAATGATACATGCATTACCCTTCACATATGAAATATTTAATAAACCTAAAGGAAACAAATTTATAGGGTTTCATTAGGGTTTTCTAGTTGATTCCTTTTGCCTTTATTTAATGGTTATGTACACATGCAACATATAGTTGTTCATTCCCATTGAACTATGTAATTAACTCAGAAAAATGAGTTTCTCTAAGTATTATCTTACCTTCTTTAGTAATCCTAGAAATTTCACTGATGATTGTGCTGGAAACTAGAATACTAATGCCTCTCACTATAGTGGAGTTTTCTGTTAGATTGGCAATGAATTTATTCACTAGAGTTTCATCATGCCCTTCAATTTTTTTCAAACATGGTAGCCAAACAACCTCCTAAAAAAATGCAACATAAATGTTGTCAGTCATCAGTATGACTATAGACTCAAGTTTAAAACATTTTTTATGTCCCATGGTAGTTATAGAAATTATTTGGAATCTAGGGGTGATTTAGCAAGGGAAATAGTCAATGACAACTAAAATAGTAGTGCATAATGAAAATGAAAGGAAGCAATTCAAATGGGTATTTTATTTTGGTGGTTGTTGACATGATCTAGATCAATCATGATATGGTGTGAAAGTGTTAAATGAAACTATATTTGAAAAATATTTAATGTAATTTCACACTTATGAAACTTGTGTGTTGTCAAACACATTAGTGTTATTCAAGATACTGAGGAGTGAGTCAATAGGTGCTTTGTACACATGAATAAAATTGACATGACATTATTTTTATTTGCATGTATTTTCACTTATGACTTCTCCATGTCGTCAAATGATGATATTAGTTGATATGAAATTAATTTTACTTACATGTCTTTCATTTATGACCTTTCCATATCATAAAATACTTTTGTTTGGTTATTAATTTGATGACTTGCAAGAAATCTTCTTCCCAAACCTCCTCTTAAAAATGAACATACATGAACCATAAATACTTATAATAAATTAGTGCATATAAATAAAATTCCATACTTACCAAATCATACTTTTAGCCTTCATTCCTTTCCCACCACATGATTCTAAATAGAGAACAAATGCATGAATTAGTGTTTTTAGGAATGTATACAAATAAATACATCAGAGCTTTTATAGTCTAAAACAACTGATCAATTTTTTACTAATTTCTAATTTTTGTATTTTTTATTTATGTAGTATTTTCCCCTTGACCATCCATTTCTGGTTTTCAATCCAAGGCTCATTATTGAATGCATGACCAGCCAATAAGCTGGTTTTTTTTATTAGCATTGTCTATAACATCCTGAAAATGATTTTCACTATTGAATTATTTTATTTTACTTTTTTATAATTTTTAATTTTTTTGGGAATAAGAAACACAAGAAATGGTCTTCTTCTATTTTACATAATATACCATCATGGAATTTTATTTAGGAAGAACTAGGTCCTTCCATAAAAACTACTTCATGCCTAATGTTTTGAATAAACTCTTCTTTATTAAGATGTTTTTGATATAATTTGAGTCTATGTCCATTGATTTTTTTTTTATAATTTCCATCTATTGGAAATATTTGTGCTGATCCATTTTCAAATATATTTTCTATTTGATATGCACCTAACTATCTTTTTATCAACTTGCCTTTAAATTTTTGAAACTTGGAGTAAAAAAAAAGTGACCAATCTCCTTCTTGAAATATTTTTGTTTTGATGTTTAAATCATGCCATATTTTACTTTGATGCTGAATCATATCTATTTGTTGTAAATATTATATCCTCCTCTCATCATTTATTTAATTGAATAATTCTATCTTACTATGCCTTATCCAAATCAATGCATACTTTCATTACTATTTTCAAAGTTTCTAATTCAAATTCAGTGGAAAGTACATGTTTATTACTATACACTAACTCATAAGGTGAAAACCTAGTGGTTGTTTTCCAATTAATGTTGTAGGCCCATACTGCTTCTAGTATTCTAGTTACCCAATATTTTCTAATGTCACTATCTTGGTCAGAATGTTCTCCAACTCTCTATTAATAACTTCTACTTAGTCATTAGATGGTGGAAATTAAGGAGAAGATTTATGATGATTAACTTGGTATAATTCCATAGAATGTTTGATCATATTATACATAAATTTTGGTCTTTAATCTAAAACTATCTCTTTAGGTGCACCAAACCATTACATGATCTTAAAATATAGAAAATATGCTAATGCTTATTCTATATCAAAGATCAAGGCTTGGAATTTAGCTCATTTAATGACATAATATATACATATTAGGATGCATTCCTTTCCTTGAGATGGAGGATATAAAGGACCAATAAAATATATTCCCCATTTTTGTAATGGTTCAAATAATACCCGTGGATGAAGAAACATCTCTGCTGATAGTATAGGATATCCCATCCTTTGACACATATCACATTGTCTGATATATTTGTTTACCTATGAAGGGAAGGATATTAATATCTTGCACTTAGGATCTTGTGCATGGTTATTTTTGTTGAATAATTCCCTCCTCTTGGTTTATCATGACAAGCTCTAAAGATGTCATATACTTCATTATTTGTTACACACCTGTGAACCACATGATCATGTCCATACTTAAATAACATGGCATTAATCCACTTGAAATAAAAAAATTATATAATTAATCAGTTCATTTATTTTTAAGTATAATAAGAAGGAAACTTTCTTGAAGCTAAATAGTTGGCTATATCAGCAAACCATGGGGATTCTGCTGAATAACAAATAGTTGTTCATCTGTTATCTTTAATTTATTCTTCACTACCTACATTATTTATTTTAGATAAAAAGTCTACAACAACATTTAATTTTCCTATTTTATTAATAATGGTTATATCAAATTATTGTAAAAATAACAACTATTTTATGATTCTTTATCCTACTATAGGTTTATTCATAAGATACCTTATCTCTGAATGATCTGTGTATATGAAGACCTTATAACCTATAATATAGTGTCTGAATTTGTTGATGGCATAAATTAAAGAAAGAAATTATTTTTATATGGTTGAATAATTATTTTTAGTTGGTGTGAGATTTTTTTTGATATAGTAAATGACGTACATGTGATCATTTTCATCTTCTTGTCCTAAAACTACCCCCATTGCATAATTAGAAGCATCAATGTAAGTGTGAAAGGGTTTTTCCCAATTAAGGCCTCTTAACTCTGATGCAAAGCTCAATTTTTTTAATGGCTTCAAAAGATTTTTACAATCATCACTCCACATAAATTCACTATCATTTTCCAACAAAACAAATATAGGGGCAATAATTTTACTGAAGTCTTCTATAAAACATCTGTAAAAACCAACATAACCTAAGAAGATATTGATATCAGTTAAATTCTATGGGACGAGTAAGTTGAAAATTATTTCATTTTTATTAGGATAAAATTAGATTCCCTTGGAAGATATTTGGTGTCCTAATATTATGTCTTTTGATATAGAGGATAACCTAATTGTCTCACACTTTACCTTGTGTCAAAATACACTTATTTAATAATGGCTTATTGATTCAATGGTCATTCAATATTTAATGCATGCTATAACTATTTTTTAAGATTTAGTACCTTTAAAATGATCAATATGATATATTTGACTCTCTCATTCCCTTGGATTCACTCTTCACTCACCTCTTTCCCTTCTTATATAACTCTGCATTCACAAAACATAGGCTAGTAGCCTTTTTTTGGAGTATTTCTAATAGTACAGATGTGCACAGAGGAATTTAAGGAATATAATCATATATTTTAGTAACCTATATTAAAATTCAACTCTATATGAATTTTTAACCTCAAAATATTCTTTTAAGCCACTTTACCAACCCTTTTTATCCCACAGTTAGGCCTAGTTAGGTCTGTTTGGTCCTTGGTCACTCACAGGTGCTAATAGACATACTTTCTTGTATGAAACCAAGAAAAATCCTTCAAAATAATTTAAAAAACATGAAAACATAACAAAATACAAAGTTTTATGAAATTCCATTAGTTCAATCTCTTGGAAAATGTGTTTTCAGTTTGAAACACTAGTTTAGGGTTCACTGTCTTTATATGCACCCAAGGGCAAACAAATTGTTGTCATCTTCCAAACAAAATTTTAATATTATGTTAAGATTCATGAGGGAATATTTAAACTTACCACACCCTTTCCATGCATTTTATTTCTTTATCAAATCCTCTATTCCCATTTTTTATGAAGATTTTTATTGAACTACATAGTTAGACTCAGTCTGTAGGGTTTGTAGACTTAATCTACAGGGTTTGTATACTCTATCTTGAGGTTTTGATCTTCCATAATGGTTTATAAAATTTGAAATTTTTTTATAAGCCTATGATGAAACTTTCCATACCTATTCTAAATGTTTAACTCAATTTTTAAGTCTCTGTTACCACTTTATCTCCACATATTTGGACTCTTTGTATACACAATCAGGGTCCACAATGTTTTGAGAGCAAGTTTTAGGTTTAACTTTCAAAATATAATTTAAAAAATTTTTATAATATTTTATATGCTCTATAATATCCTTTTACCCTTTGTATAATATTTTACAAGTCCTTTTCACATCTTTGTTATGCCACTTCATAATGGTCTGTGTTGACTGCCTATGCTAACATATGCTCAACATGACTATATGGAGTTATATGTAAAATGGTGTGAAAAAAAACAACTAAAATGCAAAAATAATTGTAAAAAAAATAATTTGAATTCATCAACTTGTATTCATCACCAAAATCACAACATGATCAATTCTTCTTTCACTGATCATTCAAAAACTCAATCATTCTCCATTGCTTTATACAAGAAAACAAAGTTACATGTCTTCTATCAAATATTAGGTTTATTATTTAATTATTCCTTAGGACCAGAGCCCTTCCCATTGGAATAAAATATGAACAAATTAATGAAAAAATAAAATTTACAAGTCTTATACCAAAAATAACAAACGTAACTACCTTCCAACTGTCACAAACAAGAATGTTTTCACCTTGCACAAGGATGAAGGTTGATTTTTCCATAAAATGTGACCTATGACCCATGGTAAAGGTCCATGGTGTAATTATTAATGTTTCCTAACTATTGACACTTTCATGACCCCTAATTTGTTTACAAAACTCCCTAAACATGATTAGTAAATTCAAATATTTAAATTGTGAAAATTAGCAACAAAGTGCCAATCTGAATTCTTTACCTATCCTAGCATTCCTAAGTACTTGAAAAGCATTCCAAGGTGAATGATATACTACTAATACCTTTTTAATCATCCTAACCATGCTCATTGACTATAAAAAATAATCATTCTAAAATTATTTGAACAAACATAAAAATGAGTCATCCATATAAGATGCTCCTACATCATACTAAGGGGTACGAAAGAAAACTTCCATGAAAGTTTGTCAACTTGTCTTAATCTCCTCAACATTTCTCTCTCTAGTTCAGTCCCTCTATGCAATGGTATACCCTCCTAGATCCCAAGGTCTATGAGTATCACATAGACCTCTTTGTGCTTTGACCAACTCCAATTTGCTTACTCCTTTGAGGTTGACTTCTTGTGATTTAGTCTCCCACCTGATCATCTTCAACACCTAGTTCTTTTCCTACAACCATCCTACACATGGAACACATAATTAAAGGAAAATAATCTCCTAGTTATCTCCTTGATAACCAATCTCTTATTTTGGCATGCTTCTCTTGTCCATGCTTAGGGATGTTGTTTATGGGATTGATGTTATTGGTGTCATATTTTGGCCTAGTTCTTTGACCTTTCCCTTGAATTTTATTGCTTGGATGCCCTCTTCTTTTTTGTTGGCCTCTACCTCTAGCTTACTTTCCCTTCTTGAAAACTTATATTTTTCCCTTAAGATAGCTTGATAAGCCTCCTCAAATATGTTGAATATTTATCATGATGACGTTAGGGATATGTTCTAGTGAGTGGATGAAGTGATTTGATAGCCTAAGTGATAATGATAAAATGTGCAATGTGCTTGTCCTAGTATGCTTGAAGAAGGCATGGTTGATCTTCATAGTTTACATGACTAGAGATGTTTAGGGATGAGCATGGAGTGTTGATCATGTGAAATGGGCCCCATAAGAGGTTTTTTATGATGGTTAGAATGCTTGTGTGCATGAGTGTTATTTATTTGGTTGATCATAGTTTTCATCTAGACACTTTGGGTCCAATGTCAACAAATCTAAGTAAGTAATTTGATGACATCACTATTGACATATGGGAATGAGTCAAGAGGATTTTGTCATATGGTTATGATCACATTAGTTCATAATTTTTATGTGTTATATCTCAATTCATACATTAAAGTGTGATAAAAAAAATGAGGGTATAAAGTTGGCTTCTAAGATAGAATTCACTATTTTCCCTTAGACAAATTTGCAATGTGGCTAAAATGAGTCAAGTAATAAATTTGATGATGGAATATCTCACATGTGTGGATGTTTTAGGAGAAGGTGATCATATGGGTTTGTTCATTTTTGAGCCTAGTTTATTTAATCTAAATTTTAGACCATGTAATTAAGTGCATCAAAAGATGTGAATATGCAATGTTGGGCTCCCAGGAAGTTTTACTGTGTTTTCCCATACTTAGCTAATCTTAAAATGTGGCAAGAAGAGCCAAGTGAGAAATTTTTATGGTAGCATATCTTACACATGTGAAGGTGTTAAGAGAAAATAATCTAATGGGTTTGTTTAGTTTTGATCCTAGTTTATTTGTGTTAAAATTTATATAATATGTTAAAGTGAAAAAAAAGTTTGAGCATGCTCAAAGTTGGCCTCTCTGTTAAGTTGTGGAGCTAAAAGTTTCACCCAAGTGCTAATCAGGGAGTTACTGAGTGCAACCAGTAACCAACATCGACAGTATTGCCGACATCGGTCAGGCAGGGACCAAGGATCGGCCGACGTCGGTCAGGAGTAGACTGACAGAAACCGACGTCGGTCACCTGTGCGTGTGCATGCAGTTGCATGTGTTTCTAGAATTAGACTCATCTAATTTAAGAGGTCTGAGAGTGTTTGTATGTTGAAGACTAATTTAAGTCTTGAGTCTATGTTTCTAATTATTGTAATTAGAGGTCTAATTATTGTATGCATGGGATCCTATTTAAAGACCCATGAGGCATGTATTGTAATTAAGGCAAGTAAAGCATTGAAGCAAGAAAGCAAGGTCAAGGAGATCTGCAAGGTGTAAGGTCAAGGAGATTAGCTGAAGCATTCAAGGAGGGGATAACAACTCAGGTTGTTGAGTTGGTTGTGTTTGAGCAAGAGAGAGAGGGAAGAAGTCCTTGAGGTGTGGCAAGCCTTAGAGGTGGAAGAAGAAGTGGCATATTCTTTATTGTATTTTCATCTGAAGACTATTTAATACAAGATTGTGTATTGTCTCTCAAATTCTTTGCTGTTTCAAGTTTCTAGTTACTTAATCATTTTGGTATAATTCCGTGTTTAATTGCTTATAAGAAAAGTAATCAATTGTGCTTCCTCGGAGGGGTTCCTAACAGTTGGTATTAGAGCTAAGGTTGTAGGGAGTAGGTTATTGTTTGATTACAGGTCATTCTCAGGGGTTTCTGATTGAGTGGGAGTATAACAATGGCAGAAGAAAGTAAGCTATGAATGGAGAAGTTTAACGACAAGAATTATCAACATTGGAGGATGCAAATAGAAGATTATCTGTATCAGAAAGATTTGTACTTATCGTTGGGTGGGGTTGCATGCAAGCCCACAGATATGAAGGATGATGAATGGAATGTTCTTGATCGGAAGGCTCTAAGATCCATAAGGTTGAGCCTTGCATCGTCTGTGATTTCCAACTTATCACAGTGTAAGACAACGAAAGAGTTGATAAAATCTTTGGCAAATTTATATGAAAAGCCCTCTGCTTCAAATAAGGTATTTCTTATGAAGCAGCTATTTACTTTGAAAATGCAGGAAGGTGGATCGGTACATACTCATCTTAGTGATTTCCATGGTTTGGTAAACCAGTTAGCTTCAGTCAATATTGTTTTTGATGATGAAGTAAAGGCTCTTTTAATTTTATGCTCTTTACCTGAAAGTTGGGATAGTTTGGTTATGGTAGTAAGTAATTCTGCGTCTGCTTCTAAAATCTTAAAAGTTGATGATGTTGTGAGTGTAATCTTGAATGAAGAAATACACAGGAAAAGCACAGGTGAATCATCAGGGAATGCTCTAAGTGTAGAAAGTAGGGGAAGGCAAAGAGAGAAGGTCGAGCAAGGGAAATAAAGGTCAAAGATGGGAAGGAGATCCGAATCTAGAGGTATCACCTGCTGGTATTGTGGAAAGAAAGGACACACAAAGAAAGAGTGTTGGTTGAGAGATAAATAAAATCAACATGAAGGTAATGAAGAAGCAAAAGATGCAGGTATTATGGCACAAGATGCTCTCATACTTTCTTTGGATAGTCAGATAGAATCATGGGTTTTAGATTTTGGTTCTTCTTTTCATGCATCCCCAAACAGAGATTTGTTCCATGAGTATGTCCAGGGAGACTTTGGAGTGATTTATTTAGGGGATGGTATGCCTTGTCAAATGGTTGGCAAAGGGAAAGTGTAGCTAGAATCGCAGACAGGCAACACATGGGTGTTGAAGGAGGTTATGCATGTCCCGATCTTGAAGCAGAGTTTGGTTTCTATAGGAAGGTTGGGTGATGAGGGATGCACAGTAACCCTCACAGTAGATTCTTGGAAGGTTACCAAGGGTGCACTTGTTTTAGCAAGAGGTAAAAAAGTAGGTACTCTTTATCTATCTACTTGTATTACTGATTCTACTTTTGGTTTATCTACTTTAGCTATAGATTCAAAGATGTGGCTTAATAGGCTTGATCACATGAATAAGAAGGGAATGGACGTTCTTGAGTCAAAAGGTATGAGTTCAGATTCGGAAGGCATGGATCGAGTTCATTGTAGGAAAAGGAAATTTGATTTTTTTGACAAGAACAAGGAAGCCTTTGTGTTTATGGAGGAGATGATGGACAAAGATCAGTCACAGGGGCTGAAAAATTTTGAGCAGGGTAGTAAGGACAGGGTTTCGATCCAAGATGAGCTCACAGGTAAAGAAGTCATCACTTACAGGGAAACACAGGTACCGATGTTGATCACATGGAACTGACATCGATCAAGCAGGTACCAGCATCAGTCATGTGTAGACGAGTAGGGTCGATAGTGTCAGGTAGGAGAAGATCGACGTTGGTAGAAGGGACACCGGCGTCGGCTAGGGAAATGACATTGGCAATCAGGGTCAGTGCAGGGAACTGACATCGGTTGGGTACAGACTGAGAGATGGCCGAGATCGGTCACTGGAATGGATGTTGGGTGGAAAGCAAGCTGTCAAGAAGTCTCAAATGCCCATGTGGAGCATTGAAAGGGTAGAATCTAGAAACAGTGGGAGCTTGGCATGGATGAGGAGTGTGAGTCCTTGTAAAAGAACTAAACAGGGGTTTGTTGGTGGAGTTGTTAGCTGGAAGAAAGCACTGGATGAGGGATGGATTTCGAAGTTAGAGAAGAGAGTGGATGGACACGTGAGATAGAAGGCCAAGGTATATGGTCTTGAGTAGGCTGCAGGACAATGGAGGTTTGACCATTGTATTTCTCTTTACCAGATTAGATAATATTAGCTACATTATCTTGTTACTGTATGTTGTTGCTTGTTGCAGGGTTACATATATAGAGAGTTGCTGAGCTAAGGATAAAGTTAGTTCAGAGGTATGTCATGAAGAATTTGGGAGCAGCAAGATTCTTTGGCATAAGAGACATGGAAGATCACAGGTTGATTTTGTCTCCAGTGGGAGTTGTCAGAAAGTTTAGATGTGGCAGGGGACTTGGATGACAGGGATAACATCACAGGTTGTGTGGTGGTTGGTCTTCAAAATTGAGCTTGAAGATGGAGGTGCCTGAGATGGTTAGTGGAGGTTGTTGTACAGGTGAAACTATTTATCTCCAAGTGGGAGATTGTTAAGTTGTGGAGCTAAAAGCTTCACCTGGGTGCTAATCAGGGAGTTACTGAGTGCAGCCAGTAATCGACATCGGTAGTATTGCTGATGTCGGTCAGGCAGGGACCAGGGATCGGCGAACATCGGTCAGGTGCAGACTGATAGAAAATGACGTCGGTCACCTGTGCGTGTGCATGCAGTTGCATGTGTTTCCAGAATTAGACTCGTCTAATTTAAGAGGTCTAAGAGTGTTTGCATGTTGAAGACTAATTTAAGTATTGAGTCTGTGTTTCTAATTATTTTAATTAGAGGTCTAATTATTAAATGCATGGGATCCTATTTAAAGACCGATGAGGCATGTATTGTAATTAAGGCAAGTAAAGCATTGAAGCAAGAAAGCAAGGTCAAGGAGATCTGCAAGGTGTAAGGTCAAGGAGATCAGCTGAAGCATTCAAGGAGGGGATAACAACTCAGGTTGTTGAGTTGGTTGTGGTTGAGCAAGAGAGAGAGGGAAGAAGTCCTTGAGGTGTGGCAAGCCTTAGAGGTGGAAGAAAAAGTGGCATCTTCTTTATTGTATTTTCTTCTGAAGATTATTTAATACAAGATTGTGTATTGTCTCTCAAATTCTTTGCTATTTCAAGTTTCTAGTTACTTAATCATTCTAGTATAATTCTGTGTTTAATTGATTATAAGAAAAGTAATCAATTGTGCTTCCTTAGAGGGGTTCCTAACAGTTGGTATCAGAGCTAAGGTTGCAGGGAGTAGGTTATTGTTTGATTATAGGTCATTCTCAGGGGTTTCTGATTGAGTGGGAGTACAACAATGGCAGAAGAAAGTAAGGTATGAATGGAGAAGTTTAACGGCAAGAATTATCAACATTGGAGGATGCAGATAGAAGATTATCTGTATCAAAAAGATTTGTACTTACCGTTGGGTGGGGTTGCATGCAAGCCCATAGATATGAAGGATGAAGAATGGAATGTTCTTAATCGGAAGGCTCTAGGATCCATAAGGTTGAGCCTTGCATCGTCTGTGATTTACAACTTATCACAGTGTAAGACAGCTGAAGAGTTGATAAAATCTTTGGCAAATTTATATGAAAAGCCCTCTGCTTCAAATAAGGTATTTCTTATGAAGCAACTATTTACTTTGAAAATGCAGGAAGGTGGATCGGTACATACTCATCTTAGTGATTTCCATGGTTTGGTAAACCAGTTAGCTTCAGTCAATATTGTTTTTGATGATGAAGTAAAGGCTCTTTTAATTTTATGCTCTTTACCTAAAAGCTGGGATAGTTTGGTTATGGCAGTAAGTAATTTTGCGTCTGCTTTTAAAATCTTAAAAGTTGATGATGTTGTGAGTGTAATCTTGAATGAAGAAATACACAAGAAAAGCACAGGTGAATCATCAAGAAATACTCTAAGTGTAGAAAGCAGGGGAAGGCAAAGAGAGAAGGTCGAGCAAGAGAAATCAAGGTCGAAGATGGGAAGGAGATCCAAATCTAGAGGTATCACCTGCTGGTATTGTGGAAAGAAAGGACACACAAAGAAAGAGTGTTGGTTGAGAGATAAATAAAATCAACATGAAGGTAATGAAGAAGCAAAAGATGCATGTATTATGGCACAAGATGCTCTCATACTTTCTTTGGATAGTTAGATAGAATCATGGGTTTTAGATTTTGGTTCTTCTTTTCATGCATCCCCAAACAGAGATTTGTTCCATGAGTATGTCCAGGGAGACTTTGGAGTGATTTATTTAGGGGATGGTATGCCTTGTCAAATGGTTGGCAAAGGGAAAGTGTAGCTAGAATTGCAGACAGGCAACACATGGGTGTTGAAGGAGGTTATGCATGTCCCGGTCTTGAAGCAGAGTTTGGTTTCTGTAGGAAGGTTGGGTGATGAGGGATGCACAGTAACCCTCACAGCGGATTCTTGGAAGGTTACCAAGGGTGCACTTGTTTTAGCAAGAGGTAAGAAAGTATGTACTCTTTATCTATCTACTTGTATTATTGATTCTACTTCTGGTTTATCTACTTCAGCTATAGATTTGAAGATGTGGCTTAATAGGCTTGATCACATGAATAAGAAGGGAATGGATGTTCTTGAGTCAAAAGGTATGAGTTTAGATTCAGAAGGCATGGATCGAGTTCATTGCAGGAAAAGGAAATTTGATGTTTTTGACAAGAACAAGGAAGCCTTTGTGTTTATGGAGGAGATGATGGACAAAGATCAGTCACAGGGGCTAAATAATTCTGAGTAGGGTAATAAGGACAGGGTTTTGATCCAAGATGAGCTCGCAGGTAAAGAATTCATCACTTACAGGGAAACACAAGTACCGACGTCGGTCACATGGAACTGACATCCGTCAGGCAGGTCCCAGCATCGGTCATGTGTAGACCAGCAGGGTCGGTAGTGTCAGGCAGGAGAAGACCGACGTCGATCAGACAAGAACCGATGTTGGTAGAAGGGACACCGGTGTCAGCTAGGGAAATGACATTGGCAGTCAGGGTCAGTGCAGGGAACTGACATCGGTCGGGTGTAGACTGAGAGATGGCTGAGATCGGTCACTGGAATGGATGTTGGGCGGAAAGCAAGCTGTCAAGAAGTCTCAAACGCCCATGTGGAGCACTGAAAGGGTAGAATCTAGAAACAGTGGGAGCTTGGAATGGATGAGTGTGAGTCCTTGGAAAAGAACCAAACAGGGGTTTGTTGGTGGAGTTGTCAGCTGGAAGAAAGCACTGGATGAGGGATGGATTCCCAAGTTAGAGAAGAGAGTGGATGGACACGTGAGACAGAAGGCCAAGGTATATGGTCTTGAGTAGGCTATAGGACAATGGAGGTTTGACCATTATATTTCTCTTTTACCAAGTTGGATAATATTAGCTACATTATCCTGTTACTATATGTTGTTGCTTGTTGCAGGGTTACATATACAGAGAGTTGCTGAGCTAAGGGTAAAGTTAGTTCAGAGGTATGTCATGAAGAATTTGGGAGCAGCAAGATTCTTTGGCATAAGAGACATGGAAGATCACAGGTTGATTTTGTCTCCAGTGGGAGTTGTCAGAAAGTTTAGATGTGGCAGGGGACTTGGATGATAGGGATAGCATCACAAGTTGTGTGGTGGTTGGTCTTCAAAATTGAGCTTGAAGATGGAGGTGCTTGAGATGGTTAGTGGAGGTTGCTGTACAGGTGCAACTATTTATCTCCAAGTGGGAGATTGTTAAGGTTTGGAGCTAAAAGCTTCACCCAGGTGCTAATCAGGGAGTTACTGAGTGCAGCCAATAATCGGCATCGGTAGTATTGCCGATGTCAGTCAGGTAGGGACCAGGGATCGGCTGACGTCGATCAGGAGCAGATTGATAGAAAATGACGTCAATCACCTGTGTGTGTGCATGCAATTGCATGTGTTTCTAGAACGCGTTTCCAGAATTAGACTCGTCTAATTTAAGAGGTCTGAGAGTGTTTGCATGTTGAAGACTAATTTAAGTATTGAGTCTGTGTTTCTAATTATTGTAATTAGAGGTCTAATTATTGTATGCATGGGATCCTATTTAAAGACCCATGAGGCATGTATTGTAATTAAGGCAAGTAAAGCATTGAAGCAAGAAAGCAAGGTCAAGGAGATCTGCAAGGTGTAAGGTCAAGGAGATTAGCTGAAGCATTCAAGGAGGGGATAACAACTCAAGTTGTTAAGTTGGTTGTGGTTGAGCAAGAGAGAGAGGGAAGAAGTCCTTGAGGTGTGGCAAGCCTTAGAGGTGGAAGAAGAAGTGGCATCTTCTTTATTGTATTTTCTTCTGAAGATTATTTAATACAAGATTGTGTATTGTCTCTCAAATTCTTTGCAGTTTCAAGTTTCTAGTTACTTAATCATTCTGGTATAATTCCGTGTTTAATTGCTTATAAGAAAAGTAATCAATTGTGCTTCCTTGGAGGGGTTCCTAACACTCTCAAGTAGCTTTTGACATAGTTGGCTCTGTGATAATTTTTTTGAGAAGGCATTTTAATGGTGTTATATCTCACACACATGAGGTTTCCAAGATTTATTTGTTATATGGTTAGAATCTCCTATGTGAGGAGATCGTCTAGTCTAAATTTGAGATCATGCTTTTAAGTGTAGAAGAAGTTATTAAGGTTCAAAAATGGCCACTTAGGTAGATAAGCAACATTCCCATACTTAGTGATTTTTGAAAGAGTTAAATTTTGAGCAAGATCACTAATGTGTATTGCTTCAAGAAGTTAGGAATTAGAGATATGAGGACATGTGCATGATTTTTAATGACTAAGCAAATCCAATTTAAAGTAGTTGTTCATACAAATTGATTAAATAGTGAGAATTAATTGCTAAAGACCTGACTGATCCATAGAGATCAATGGAGCACGTTGAGTGAACATTTCAATATTACATGAGATGAGGTATACGTGATTGAGTTTTAACTTTTGGATTTGGTGGAATATGCATTAAATAATGGATAAGATTAACGGTGAAAGATTGATCTAAAGCTGAGAGGATACAAGATGTAAGCAAAGTGGCCGAAGTTTAACTATGATTGTTGCCATTTGAATTTTTGATTTTGCTAAGGGAAAAGCTAGTGCTCAGTAATTTATCCATATATTTTTATAGAAGATGAATTTGATCATACAATGAAAACAAAAGTAGTAGAGGACTATAAGGTGCATTTGGTAATATGGATTTGAAGATCTAAAGTGTGTATAGTCAAAGATATTAATGTTTAAAGTTGACTATCTGTTCATGCTTATTTTGCAAATGACCTGAGAATGATATTTGAGCATTCATTTTGGATATTGAGAAGTAATGTAGACTCCATGAGGATGCTCTTTGTGGATTTTAGAGTTAAGATCAATCTATCTTGAGTACTATAGATGCTTAAGAAGTTGACCTTATATTTAGTAATGGTGTTCCTATGTATAGGGTATCTATTTAAGTTGTTTGAGAATACACAGAGGTGAGATAAGATGATTGTGATCATTTGAGGATGATAAAGGGGACATAAGTAGTGGACCCATTCATTTGGATGTGGTTATATGTTCTTTTTTTATTTGATGATGGGACAAATGGGTGAACAGGTCTCCATGAGACCTATATGAGCTATAAGGGCCTTATTAAAAGGTGTAGCTACTTAAGGGTGACCCATTAGATGTTATGTAAAACCTATGAAGATTGTTTTGAATCATGTCTTCATGTTAGAGATGACTTAAGGGATAAAGCATGCCTAATGGCTAATCAAGGTGTTGATTATCAAGTATGCTTTATAAATAGTGAAATCGAAGGTGGTGATTTCTAGACTTGTAGGACTTGAATGAGCGAGAGTGAATGTAGAGCCAAGTGAAGGTAAGAACATTTGAAAGAGAAGGTATAGGTTAGTGAGGACCAATAGAGAGTGAATAAGATTAGACATGCTTGTCTAAGCAAGGTGTTGAAGATGATCACATAGGTCATTAGAGCTAATAAGCTTAGAAGAGGTAGAATGGGTGAATATGCTCAAGAGGATGTTTGAGAGAGGCTTGTGTGTGTGAATTATGGATCAAAGGAGGGGTAAAGTGCCTTATAGATGAGTTGATGAGTAGATCAGTTTGAGGACTATTTATATGACCTATTGGTCATAATTTTATTGCTAGAATAGCATTTTTGTTGTTTGAATATGATGAAAGGCAAGGTGAAGACAGTGTAAGCTTGGTGGTTTATCTGAGAGGGAGATTTAGTGTGGAAAATATGTATGATCATCTAGTCATGTTGTTAATATGGTGATAGAGTTGTTTCTATGAAGGTGAAGTGTGATAAGTAGAGGCCCATCATCAAGTGTTGTAAACATCAATTCAAAGGTGGAGTTGTTCATAGGTGTTGTTGTGGGTGCTCAAAATCTAAGGGGGTTGTTTCCTCCTTGCAAGGTGGATCTTGATAAATGTGTAGTGATTGTGGGTGCTCAATTAGACAAGTATAGTATCACCTTATGGGATTGTAGTCTTACTAAAATCAGGGATAATAGTTCCTTGATCAGTGGCTTACTAGTCTAATTGGATCTTGTTATTGTAGGATAGTATTTCAATTTTAAGTTCTAGTGGGTTTTATTACCCAATAGGGTTTCCCACATATGACTTATGTTATGTGATTGATCTTGAATTGTCTTTATTATTCATTTATATGAATGATGTGTATGCCTAATGAATGTATATATTGACTAATTAAAAGTTTAGAAGGATTGGAACTAAATTTGGATTATCCAAGCTCATTGACTCACCCCACTCTTAGTGATTATACCTCTAACAATTGGTATTAGAGTATGTGACCCTAATTAGGTACAAATATGGATAAGTAGTTGAATAAATAAAATTAGTAGTGGAATGCTGTGATCAAGGCACTTGAGGAACATATATGCACTTTGAAGAAATATTTTAAAGAAGATGATAATGTTATCAATGATATCAAGGTTCAGCTAGTAGTTTCCAAGACAATTTTGAGTTCCAAAGAGGAAAGTGATTAAAAATAAAAGGACACCATGTTTGATAAAGAAGCTTGTCATAATTGTAGAGAAGATGATAGTGATGAAGAAGAAGTTGATCTATAATCTGAGCTCATGAGTACACTTGATGAACTAAAGGAGCAGAAGAAGAGGAATCAAAAGATAAGGTATGTGATCAAAGGTCTTGAAGCACAATTTAGTTCTCTTTATGGAAGTTTGATAGAGCAAGTATGTAGAATAAAGGATGACATGGCTAAAGAATCTAAGAGTGATAAGGGGAATATCCAAGTTCTCAAAGGTCAATTAATGACTACAATATCAAGTATAAGGGCTAAAGAGGATGAGATATTTTAATTGTAAACCAAGCTTGGTCATTGATGGATGAACATGAGATTTTGTTTTGTCAAGACAAGAAATCTTGAAGAAGATCAAAATAAGTTACACCAAGTCAATACCAATGCACAAAAGTTTATTAGATAACCAAATGCTTCAAGGTATACTAGTTTATTTCATGGTCATTGTTATACATGTAATAAGTATTATCATAGAGCTAAAGAATGCAAAATGAACTAAGTCAAGTATGAACATTCATGGAGCTATGACAGAAGGAGTTTTTGGCCAAATATTGATCACAGTTAAAATCTATCAAAAGGTATGAATGATGTTATTTGTTTCAATTTTTATAAGAGTGGACATATTGCTAGATTCTATGCAAATAATGTTAAGAGGTCTTCAAGGTATTTTAAAGGATATAGATCTCCTATAAGGTTTGAGAAAGGACAAACTTAGGTATGGAAACCAAAGGTAATGATTTCCAATTATTCTATTGATAAGGTTGATAAGAAAGTTGTTATAGAAGGCTATGTTGTAGATCAGTCTAAACTCAAAGGTCAAGTTGGTAAGTTAGATGCAATAGATGAGAAGAGTCAAACTATGGTATGGAGATCTGAGGTAATAAAGACTAAGAAGACTAAACCTGTTGAGTCCAATAATATTGATGGATTATTTTCCAAGGTGGAAAAAGGATAAAAAATAAAGGAGAGTCAAGATTTTCTATTGACAACATTTATTGACAAATCTGAAGAAAAGAAAGAAGTCAAGGATTTAGTTAAAGTCAAGTAGGACTACAAGTCATAGAAAGATATGGAGATATAAAAGTCTCCCAAGTTTTGGGACTTTTAGTCTCATTATGTCAAAGGGGTGTCTCTATCTAGGCTTTAAGGAGACAATTGTTAGTCAGAGGAAGCTTGGTGGTCATCAGATATTATTTGATGAGAAGGTATGAAAATAAGGTATGTTTGTGCATTATTTATATATATATATATGTTTTGGAGTTAAGAAGATTTTCAAGAATCTCAATGGTCCTCTCTTGAGGAATTAACTTGTTGATCATGTTTTAGATGCTCTAGTATAAAGTATTTGAAGACTTGTTGAAGATGTCATGTTCTTGATGAAGCAATAAGTTAGGGGGAGATTTGTAATTGGTCAGGTACTAGGATCAGAGGATTAGTAGTTGAATCTGAGAAAAAAGGTGTCGAAAATAAATTTTATGTGATCAATATGATAATGCCAATTAGATAAAGTCTTTGGTTAAGTGGGAACAACAAGATCATGAGTTTGCTCCAGAGGTTTGTGAAGGAGTTATAGTACAGGATCATAATGGATGGTTCTAGATGGTATAATGAGTTTTTATGTAATGTCAATATTATTTGATGCTTAGAAAGGCATATACATGTTTTTTTAATGTTATTTAGGTGCTTTTGTCGTTTAAAGATATGTTTGTGCCAATTAAATATTTTTGAGTGCTATCGATTTTCTTAGTTTTTTGGCTTGAGGTCAAATAAGCCTAAAATGGGTTATAGAAATTCTATGTTACCAAAGTTATGATGGATAAATTTATGGTCCATAAGAGTGTGATGGGTGTTTCTAGGTGTGCAAGAAGTTTCAGAGGTGTATGTTAACTAGAAGGAGGTTTGTTGACTTTGATTGTTTTAAAATTTTAGGGTTTTGGACTCTATTTTAAAAGTGGTTTGCCTTGTAATTTGAGGTTTTAGGCCTCTTAATAGGTTTAATGGGGAAAATGGGTTTCCAAATCAATCTTCATGTAGATTTCAAGGTTTATGGTTCTTATGTTATTCATGTTTTTATCAATATGGAGTGCTAATTGGATAGTAGGTTTGTGAAGGAAGTTTGTTGTAGAGGATGAACCTAGTGATGAAAATTGATGTGATTGAGGGGGAATATGAGAGTGATATAGATATGAATTTTCATGTCATGTAGATGTGTCTACTAAAAGATGTGGGCTCTGCAAGTTCTATGTAGGGCTATAAGGAGACTAAACATGCCTAGTTTGAAGAAGAGTGATTTTGCTCAGTTTTTCCAAAAGGAGAAAGGTATGCTTATTTCAAGGTGAGTTCTAAAGTTTTTTAATAAAATTTTTCCTTTTTGGTGAGTGGGATGAAGTTATATTGGTGGTCCTTATGGTAGCCTGAAAGAGAAGGCTAGTAAGCATGTGTGGTGATTCTTCATGATATGTGGAGATTTAAAGATGCTTAGATTTCTTAGGGGGAGTCCCTATTAGATGTTTCTTGATGTGTTCTATCATATTTATATTGTTTTATGTGTTCTTTATTCATTAGTTGTAGTGCTTTGTTGAAGAGAGTGTTGGGATAAAACAAGAGGATATTTGTCAAGATAATAAAAGGTAGGCTCAAGGTAAGGGGGAGTTTATATCATATTTCTAAGATGGTCCTTTACTATTGTTAGTATTTTTAGGTCCTCAAGATCAATTGTTACTAAATTTTTCATTGTGTAAAAGGGGGATAAATTTCCTATTATGGGAGTGTTTTGAAGAGAGAGAAGGTGAGCTACACATTGTTATATATGATGGTTGTTGACATCAATGACAAAGGGGGAGATTATTGGAGAGTTGTCATGATGATGTCATGATTATGTTATGGATATGTTATGGTGAGTGGATGAAGTGGTTTTATAACATAAATGGCAATTACAAAATGTACAATGTGCTTGTCCTAGTATGCTTGAAGAAGGCTTGGTTGATCTTCATAGTTTGCATGACTAGAGATGTTCAGGGATGAGCATGGATTATTGAGAATGTGTAAGGGGTCCTATAAGAGGTTTTATATGATGGTTAGAATGGTTTTGTACATGAGTGGTATTCATCTTATTGATCATAGTTTTCATCTAGACACTTTGGGTCTAGTGGAAAAAAAATTGAGTAGGTAGTTTGATAATGTCACCATTGTCACGTGGGAATGAGTCAAGGGGAGTTGGTCATATCGTTATGATCACATTAGTCCCTAGTTATTATGTGATAGATCTCAAGTCATGTGTAGAAGTGTGATGAAAGATATGAGGGCAAAAAGTTGGATTCTAAGATATAATTCACTATTTTCCTATAATTAGCCAAATTTGCAATGTGACTAGAAAGAGCCGAGTAAGTTGTTTGATGATGGAATATATCACATGTGTGGATGTTTCAAGAGAAGGTGATCATATAGTTTTTTTGAGTATTGAGCCTATATTATTTTTGATAAATTTTAGATCATGTGATGAATCATGTAAAAATATGTGCATATGAAAATTTGGGCTCCCAAGTAGTTTGACTATGTTTTCCCATAGCCAATTTTGCAATGTGGAAAGAAGAGCTGAGTGAGCATTTTTTATGGTGACATATCTTGCACATGTGAAGGTGTCAAGAGAAACTGATCATATGGGTTTTTTCAATTTTTATCCTAGTTTAGCTTTACTAAAATTTAAATCATATACTAAATTAGACAGAATTCATGCATGCTCAAAGTTGGCCTCTCAAGCAAGTTTTGACATAGTTAGCTCTGTGATAGAAGATTTTGAGAATGCATTTTAATGATGTTATATCTCACATGAACACGGGTTATAGGAGATTTTTATTATATCATTGGATTATCCTATGTGAAGAGATCATTTGGTCGAAATTTGAGATCATGCATCTAAGCACCAAAGAAGCTATTAAATTTTAAAATGACTACTCAAGCAGATAAGCAAGGTTCCCATACTTAGTCATTTTTGAAAGAGTTAAAGATCGATGATGCACATTGCTCCAAGAGGTTAGGAAGCAACAAGATGAGGATAGGTGCATGATGTTTAATGACTAAATAAAGGTATAGGATAATGATCCAATGGTGAGTGGGTGTTCATATATATTGATCGAATGGTGAGCATTGATTGATAAAGACCTGACTAATCTACAAAGATCGATGGAGCACGTTGAGTCAACATTTCAAGATTGCATGAGGTGAGGTAAAAGTGATTGAGGTTTATCATTTGTCTTTGGTGGAATATGAATTAAATATTAGATAATATTGATGATGTGATATTGATCTAAATCTAAGAATACATGAGATGAAAGCAAAGTGGTTGAAGTTTAACTGTGATTGTTGCTATTTGAAAATTTGAATTTGCTAAGGGAAAAACAATTGATCAATTATTTGTCCATATCTTTCAATATAAGATGAATTTTCTCATGAATTAAAAAGTAAAGTGGTAGAGGAATCCAAGGTACATATAGAAATATGGATTTGAAGATTTAGAAGTGTGAATAATCATAGATATTAATGTCCAAAGTTAACTGTATTGTGGTTGTTCTGTAAATGACCCGAGAAGGATATTTGAGCTTATTTTGATGTTATTTCGATGTCTCATGATGGATTGGATATTGGGGAGTGTTATATAATCCATGAGGATGCTCTATATGGATTTTGGAGGTATGATCAATCTATTTTGAGTATGAATAATGCTTAAGAAGTTGACTGTATATTTAATAATGGTGTTCTTGTGTATAAGGTATCTATTTGATTTATTTGAGAATACGTAGATGTGAGATAATATGACTTTGAAAATTTGAGGATGATGAAGGGGACATAAAGAGTGGAACCATACATTTGGAAGTGGTTCTATTTTCTTTTTTTATCATATGATGGGCTAAATAGGTGAATAGGTCTCCATGAGTCCTACAAGAGCTATAAGGGACTTATTAAAAGGTGTAGCTACTTAAGGGTGACCCATAGATGATATAGTGGACCTATGAAGATTATTGTGAGTTGTGTCTTCATGTGAGAGATGCCTTAAGGGATAAGTCATGCCTAATGGATGACCAAGTTAATGATTATCAAGTATGCTCTATAAATAGTGAAATCAATGGTGGTGATTTCTAGACTTGTAGGACATGAATGAGGGAGAGTGAATGTGGAGCCAAGTGAAGGTAATAACATTTGAAAGAGAAGGTATAAGTCAGTGAGGACCAAAAAAGGGTGAAGAGGATTAGATAGGCTTGTCTAAGCAAGGTGCTGAAGATGATAACATAGGTCATTGGACCTAATAAGCCTAGAAGAGGCAGAATGGATGAGTATGCTCAAGAGGTTGTTTGAGAGAGGCTTGTGTGTGTGAATTTTGGAGTGAAAGAGAGGTATAGTGCCCTATGAAAGAGTTGATGAGTAGATCATTTTGAGGACTATTTGTATGACCTATTGGTCATAATTTTATTGGTAAAATAGTGTTCTTGTTGTTTGAATATGAGTGAAGGTAAGGTGAATACTATGTAGGATTTCTGGTTGATCTAAGAGGTAGATCAAAGTGTGGACAGTGTGTATGATCATCTAGTCATGTTGTTAATGTGGTGACAAATTTGTTGCTATAAAGGTAAAGTGTGATAAGTAGAGGTCCATCATCATGTGTTTTAGACATTAATTCAAAGGTGGAGTTTTCCATAGGTGTTGTTGTGGGTGGTCAACATCTAAGGGGGTTGTTTCCTCATAAGGTGAATCTTGATAAAAGTCTAGCTATATTGGGTGTTTAACTAGATAGGTGTAGTAGATCCTTATGGGATTGCAGTCTCACTAAAATAAGAATGGTAGTTCTTTGATCAATAGATTTCTAGTCTAAATTAGATCTTATTATTATAGGATAATAGTCTAATTGTAGGTTTCAATGGGTTGTATTCCCCAAGAGGGTTTTCCATGTATGTCTTGGTTATGTGCTTGATCTTGCATTGTATTTCTTATTTATTGTTATGAATGATGTGTATGCCTCATGAATGTATGTATTGACTGATTAAGAGTTTGGAATTATTAGAATTGAAATTGGATTATCTGAGATCACTGATTCACCCCCCTCTTAATGATTGTACCTATGAAAAAATATCCTAGGTGCCAGAATACTCAACTCATCTTGAATGAAAAACTTCAATCCACTCATGTACTTAGCAACCTTCTCAACATCTTCTTCTATATGTCTTGCTTGAATGGTCAAATTTTAAAACTCCTATGTGTAGTATTTCACTATAATATATTTATACCTAAGGTTTTAAATCCTCTTAAATACATGGGTCTTATAATTCTTAGACATGAACTTACCTTTCATCTTCACCACCATTCTATCCCATGACCTTATATTGTCTTTGCTTCTTCTTCTCTCTTCCTGTATGCCATTCCACCACAAGGATGCATGAACCTTCACCCTTGTTACCAAAAATTTTACTTATTATTTTCCTTCACCTATTCATAATTAGATCATTTTTCCATGGATGTGAGCTAATCCACTAACTCTTCCACATTAAGACTTCCCTCAACATGGGCACTTCCATCTTGGGATTTGAAGTCACCTCAAGAAATATTATTATGAATCTCTCTTCAAATATTGATTCATCACCTTCATCTACTACTTATTCATGAGTAATATCATCCTCTCTCTCACTAACATCAAATCTCTTTATCTCTCTTCTTTCAACCAACTCCATGGCTTACAATCTTGCATGCAGGTTCCTCATTTCAACCATCAAAGCATCCACTGCTTGCAACCTCCTTTGGAATGCTACTACTACTCCTAATACTATACCTACCATAATGTATTTATTAATTCTTAAGATATCCTAAGATCTGATACCAAATGATGTAGAGGATAACCTAATTGTCTCATGGTTTACCTTGTGTCAAAACACACTTCCTTAACAATAACTTATTAATTCAAAGGTCATTAAATGCTTCATGCATGCTCTGATAGTTTATTGAGATTTTTTAACTTTAACATGATAAATATGATCTATTTAACTATCTAATTACCCTGGATTCACTCTTCACTCACCTTTTTCCCTTCTTATACAACTCTACATTCATAAAATGCAAGTTAGTAGACTTTTTTTGGAGTATTCTTGCTTGTACAGACATGTACAGAGGAATTTGTGGAATCTAATCATATATTATAGTACCCTCTATCTAAATTCAACTTTTTATGAAGTTTAAACATCAAAATATTCTTTTAAGACACTTTAACAACACATTTTATCCCATTATTAGGTCTAATTAGGCCAATTTGATGCTTAGTCACTCATAGGTGATAATAGCTATACTTTCCCATATGGAACAAATCCAAATCCTTCAAAATAAATTTAAAAATATGAGCCTCTAATAAAATACAAAATTTTATGAAACTCCATCAGCTCAGTCTCCTGGAAAATGTTTTTTTAATATGAAACCCTATTTTACAATTCACTGTCTCTATATGCACCCGAGGGCAAACAAATTGCTATGTCATTCTCAAAATAAGGTTTCAATCTTATATTATGCTTCATGAGGGACTGATTAAACTTAACATACACTTTCCATGAATTTTATTTCTTTATCAAAGCCTCTATTCCCCTTTTCTACCAATATTTTTGTTGAACTACATACTCAAACTCAGTCTGTAGGTTTTGTAGACTCTGTCTTGAGATTTTGACCTTCCATAATGATTTATAAAATATGTTAAAAGTTTAAAATTATATAATGAAACTCCTCACACCTATTATAAATTTTTAACTCCATTCCTAAGTCTCTATTACCACTTTACCTCCATGTATTTGGACTCTTTGTATACATAATTAGGGTATGCAATGTTTTGAGAGCAAGTTTTGGGTCTACACTTTAAAACCATAATTTACAAAAATTTTATAAGATCTTTTAGGATATCTAATAGCCTCTTAAACATTTTATAAACTTTTACAAGTCCTTTTGACACCTTTGTTATGCCACTTCATAATGTTATGTGTTGATTGCCTATGCTAACATATGGTCAACAAGACTATATGGAGTTATATGTAAAATGGTGTGAAAGAAACAAATGAAATGTGAAAATACATTTAATAAACATAATATGAATTCACAAAACTAGATTAATAACGAAAATCAAAACATTATCAAGTCTTCCCTCATAGATCATTCAAAAACTCAGTCATTCTCCATTGTTTTGTACAGGAAAACAAAGTTACATGTCTTCTATCAAATCTTATGTTTTTTTTTTATCATTGTTCCTTGAGACCAGATACCTTATCATTAAAATAAAATATGAATAACTAAATTAAAAACCAAAATTTACAAGTCTTATACCAAGCATAACCAATCTAATAACCTTTTGATTGTCACAAACAAGAATGTTTTCACCTTGCACAAGGATCAAGGTTGATTTTTCCATACAATGTGACATATGGCCCATGGTAAAGGTCTATGGTGTTATTATTAATGTTTCCTAACTATTTGAACTTTCATGACCCCTAAATTTTTTATGAAACTCTCTAAACATGCTTAGCAAATTCAAATATTTAAATTGTGAATATTAGCAAGAAAGTGCCGATTTGAATTCTTTACCTATCCTAGCATTCCTAAGTACTTTGAAAGCATTCAAAGGTAAATGATATACTAATAATACCTTTATAATCATCCTCAACATGCTTATTGACTAAAAAAACTAATCATTCTAAAATTTCTTGAAAAAACATCAAAATGAGTCATCCACATAGGATGCTCTTGCATAATACTATTAGGGTGTGAATGAAATTTTACATAAAAGTTTGTCAACTTGTTTTAATATTCTTAGAACTTATCTCTCTGGTTCACTCCATCTATGCAATGGTATACCCTCCTAGATCCCAAGGTCTATGAGTATCACATAGACATCTTTGTGCTTTGACTAACTCCACTTTAATTACTCCTTTGAGGTTGATTTATTGTGCTTTGGTCTCCCACTTGATCATATTAAATAATTGGTTCTTTTATTGCTACCATCCTATACATTGAACACACAATTCAAGGAAAATAAACTCCTAGTTATCTCCTTGGAAACCACTCTCTTGTTTTGGCATGCTTCTCTTACCCATGTTTGGGGTTGTTGTTTATGGGAGTTTTGCTATTGGTGTCCTATTTTATCCTACAATGCCTTCAACCTTTTCAACCTCATTATTTTACTCTTGCTATTGTGTACTCTCCACTTGATCATTGACTGCTCTTTTGATAGCCAACTCTCTCAACATGTTCACCTTCTTAATAAAGCCTTCTATATACTCATTTATTTGGATGAAAGACAAATAAGAGGACAAAGTTATAAACAACCTTTCTAAGTGCTCATTAGATAAAAACTCACCTTTTTGGTCTATCTATAATATATCTTTGTTTATTTCTTTCAACTACTCAAAATGCCCTTCAACTATTACACTCTCTTCTTTTATTGACTTGGAAAGTTGTTCTACCTTGTCTCCTTCTTGGCACTTGCTATCAACTATCATGATTGTGTCCTTACTTTTGAAACTAATTTCCTTTGGTAGGATCTCCTTTCTAAATATCATGACACTACCTGGTGTCTCCTTCCATGCATTATCCCTCAATGGTTTTAATGTATGACTGTAACCAACCCTCTCAATGGTATAGTCGTTAGCTCTCCCATTATCCTTTTACTTTATAATTTTGAATACTATAATAAAAGGGGACATTTGTAGACACTAAAATATGGTATTAGACACTTGGAAATGTCAGTCTTGAGCTATCCTTAACTTTAAATGACTTATGTGTAAATTATGGCTCTTTCACACCCTTTTCTCTAATCTACTTTCCTTTTATGGGCCCAATCTTATCAATTTACTATCAATAACCTACAGGATTTCCTTGATCTATGCTTAATATAATTATTATCCTAATGAGACTATCTCATGATCACTAAATCATTATTCCTATCATTATATACAACTCCAATCATACTCACATGGCTCCATATTTTTTAATCCATCCACGTATATCAGATTTATTTACATGCCTAGCAATGGTCATTTCCCAAATTTAAATAATCCTTATTGGTTTACCTATATGTTTTTCATGTCAATGGTTTGAGAATTTACCTAAAGATTACTTTATTCATAAATAATAGATCTAACCTTATGCTCTATTTATAAATCATTTAACACTCATCTAAAAATAATCCATTTATCATTCACACATTGGGAAGGATTTTCCTAAATCTCTCAAATAAAAAATAGTCACAAGAGAGCATGCCCTAACTAATTTTTAATCAAATAAGCTAAGCCAAGTTTTCCATTTTCAAGTGTTAAAATATAGATTAGAGTTTTCATCCATACTAAAGGATAACCATTAGACACATACACCTAACTGACAAAACTTCATGAAATTTGAGCACTCTTCAAAGTATTTTAGATGTAGGCAACACTTAGTAGGGGATGGTTGGGGTCAAATAAACCCATATTTCTTCCCCTTTTGTAGGCCCAAACTAGTGTTGAAGTGGATTTGTGGTTTCAAATTTAAAGAGACATGTTTTCTAGACTTTTTCATGCTATAAACTTCTAATATCACATAAGATGATAATTTACAATTAGGTGCAGTAATTTGTTCCAAAATAGTTGAGCATAGGTTTTCAAGACACCTTCGTAGATTCAAATTCCTTCACTTAGTGTAGGCACCTAGTTATAACTAACTTGTCCATGTAGGTTCAAATAATCAATTCCTAGAGTTAAATGACTCCATATCCATCTTTAGTCTTCTCTGATACCTGCACATAATTTTAAACCAAAAAAATCAATAAGAAGCTAAGTACCCTAGTCCTCTTAGTGCTTGCTATAAATAGTAAATAGTAATTGAATCTCTTATTATAGCCTTCAAATTCACTTAATTTATACATATCTTAAACAAAATGAATATTCTAAATTTGTATGCTTGTTTAGATATATTATCAAAAATAAGGTGAAAAAAAATAAGGAAAAAAGGAGTAAATATATCTTTTCAAGGGTTACCTCTTATTTTTCAATTATCCACGTAAGTGGCACATGTGATTGAGCCACTTATATGTGACCTAGTATTAAATACATGCTTATCTTTATTTTAAACCTAAAGTTGTGAATAACTAATTAGATTTATTATAGAAGCTAACTAACTAAATTAACTTATATTAAGGTTCATAATTAAATATTTGACTAACTATTTATATCCATTCACATGTTTATTCTCATGAAGCTTTAAATTATTTCAAATAGTTATCATTTCATATTGCATTAAATATATAAAAAATAAAATAGTTTCTTTCTTTCTATTTTAATTCCATTACGAATAGTTTTGATTGATGCTAATAAGTTTGTATACAAATAGTAGCACATATAATCTTTAATCATTGCCTCCAATTAATTGTAAATAGATCAAATTATTTTGTTAATTTCACATTTATTATTAATTTATAGTTTGTTAGATTAAATCAAGATACTCTTAGATTTATTTTCATTTTTTATTCATATCTTTGGTGTCTTTATTAATTTTTTTATTCCCAACCACTCTGTTTTAATCCAAATTATTAAGTAATAAGAGATCTGCCATTTAATATTTGTAAACATTCATTTGCCTCATCAACTTATTCCCTATCTTTATGATCTCAACTTTCATTTAGTGGATAATGATTATTGATCCCAATGTGCCCAAGGACCAAGACAAGTGTTATAGCTAGCCCTTTTTAATGCCTAAATTGACTTCAATTTTTGAAATGATGATGTATGATTTTCCCATTTCCTTTTGGATATCAAAACCCAATCTTAGGAAGTCGAGTACATAGGGAGAACATGTTAGTTTCGTTGCATATAATTTTTTACGTCATTTTAGTTAATTCAACAAACTTTGAATCACAAAATAATATGGTAAAAATTGATCCTAAAAATAATATTAATAATATAAATACATTCAAAATTAGAATATAATAAATAAATATTATAGATACAATAGAATGAAGTTACAAGATTTAATTTCAAAGTTGACCTTTAGTTTCTCCCTTGGATTCATAAGGGTTGGATTCATAAAGTTTGTAAACTAATATAATATGTACCTCATTACATCAGATGACATGTAATTCAGCTATTTTTTCTACTTTATTATTTGTCATAGTTTTGTCTATTCTTTCTTGGTAAAACTAGTTATGTTATCCATTCCTTTCTTTGTCTATTATTCCTTGGTTTACAATCAACAAACCTAGCTCACTTATTTCCTAATATAATGCAGTGTTTAAGACATTTTTTCTTTTCTCAAAATTTTATTAGGTTTCTTAATTAGGGAAAGAAAAATAATTTGTTTCAATAGTAACTTAAGTGAAGATGTAAAAAAATGTGAATATTTTAGAAGTCCAATCATATATACACCACTATAAAAAAAATCAGACTCGTTTAATATTTTATTTAGAGTATTTATATGATCTACACATTATCAAAAACATGTATATGGTCAAGACATTATCTAGAACATTTGTATAGACCAAACATTTTCCAAATAACTTGTATGGTCTTGAAATCATCCCATATATAAATTTATTTTTTTAAGTTAGCTTTATCTTACTTTTAGATGAGTATTTTTCAAACCCTAACGATTATAGTTAGATCTCATAATATTTAAAATACATTTGTAAACCTTGTATGGATTTTTATTTCTCTAATGCTAAGAATTAATTAAAAATGTTATTTACTATTTTATGCATGTTGGGTAGCCTAATGAATTATATTATAATTAAGTTTACATGTAAATAAATATATTCATAATAAATAAATATAAATTTAGGACTTTATTACATAAATCCCACATTGATGAAAAAATGTGAGATTTGGTTTTAATTAGGTCAATCCCATGTCAGTAAGATTATGAGACATTACATGCATGGGTTAATTTTAGTACATGAAAAATACCACATGACTATATATAGGTGTTTTTATGTAACTTTTTTGAGGGGTAATTCTTCATATGAGTGCATATAAAACTTTTGTGTATAGTATTTACTATTAGAATGCTTCACAATATATTAACAAAAAAATATAATTATAGAAGGTTACAAAGTAAAGTAGCTGGACACATCATGACTTAAACTCCCTACCAAAGGAACAACCTGACTCTGAAACAACAAAATTAGCTGGTCAAGACATGACCCAAAAAACTAAAAATAACTAGATACATATTTTTACACACAAGCTACTACCCCAGGAGGTGAAGGCAGAGGATCAACCTTGGGAAGCACTAACAAAGTAGGTGGCTCCATATCAGGTATATATGGAGCATTCCATCCATCTATGGACTTATCATGAATAGTGATAGGCCAACCATTATTTGACTATGTCAAAATAATATGCTTATCAGAGATTACTACAAAGGACCAACATCAAACTTGTCATTAGAAATCTAGCCATCCCTAGGGGAGGGCTAGGAAAAAAGTCGCCCTTTATTTTGAACTGACTTCTACTTTAAGATCTCTTAGGAGTAGGAGGTGGTAGACTATGAATGATCCATTAGATAGATCCCTAGTCATGGTGTAAGGGGCACTCCCCTAGTGGTATATGAGATATTTTAGGTGGCAAAGGTCTAGAGCAATATTTTCCACTTGGGATTCAATTTGTAAATATACTGAATAAATAACAACCTTTTAATTAATAAAAAATGAAATTTGACAAGTCTCAAGATTAAAAATATCATCATTCTTGACTTTCCATAGCTGAAAGATAATAATAGCATAGAATAATTATTAAATAAAGGCAATGGAGGTTGACTAATTAGAATAATGCCCAAAGAGAATCTATCACAAAGAGAAAGGCTTAGGGTGATAAGGCTAAAATAAAAAATGAATCCAACACAATGTAGATCGGGATTTCAGATAAAACTAAAACAAATGTTTAAAGGATTTTGGATGCTTTTAAGCTAGATAGAAGGGCTAGGGAATGTATAGGTAGATAAACCTCTCATCGAGGGGAAGTCCTTGATAAATCAAATAACATAAAAAATGATCTAGTTTGGGCTCTAAGATAGGTGTCACATACAATTCAGATGGGTGAGCCAAGTCTTGGGAGATGACTAGAGGCCCTAGTACCTATTGAGCTAGTTTAAATCTAGAAAGAATTGACTCATCACTAGATAAATAATCCTAGGATAATATCTCTTTAAATGGGTATCACATTTCCACCTCTAATATTTCCATGAGGCCCTAAGAAGTTACAATCCAAGTTTATGCAGCATAACATCGGGTAGTAATTCTTGAATGCAAAGAATATAAGGTAAATCTAATTTTTTTAATTGAAACTTGATTTTTAGTTCATTCTATGGAATATAAGCTCTATAGGTAACCAAATCTAAAATAGTGTGAGTCCCTTTATATAATAATCATAAAGCTTTAATACCAAGTAATTCAACCAAGAGAATGGGGAAGTAGAAACAATAGGAGACCACCATAAGCTATGGTTATTAAAGGAAAAACCATGTGAAAACAACCCCCCACACACTTCAAGTGGGGTTTGATGGCTTCAAAATCCTTCCAAATGATTTTGACCATCAAAGAGCCAGTATTCTTGATAGGAATAGTTGTGCTGAGAAGGGATTAGAAGCTAATATTTTGTCAAATAGTTTTACCATAGGGAGAGCCTATGGAGATATAATGTTTTAGCATAATTTTACAAGATTCATTGCCCTCAATATACTAAATAATCCACTTAGCACATAGGGCCATACTTTATTGATAATGTCAATGATGTCCATGCCACCTTTATCATAAGGGATGCAACTCATGAGTCCAAATTATGAATCATTAGTACAATTAGTTTTCTTCATTTTTCTTCCATTACCTATCCTAAAGATTGGACAGTGCAAGGATCATAGGCTTGTATCTAATCCTAGTATAGTAAATGGAGGTTTTATCTTACTTAATGTAGCTAAAGCCTAAGTTACTAATTTTATCATTTAATTCAAACTCTTTACATATTTAGTATTTCAATTTTATGTATATACAGATAATACAATAGTCTATAAGGAATAAGGACCTTTTCGATGATATTTTAAGGCAACCTATAGAAAATATTTTCTCATTTTAGTAAGCTAAAAACTCATTGGAAACTCTTTTATTTCAGCCAAGTCTTCTCTAGACTGAGCTACGAACTCTCACAGTTCATTGATATGGACTCACCTAGTCTATAGCTATAGAATCATTCAAGATCTAATGTCATTCTTCATAAAGCATTCCACCTAGCATAACAACCTTGTTATGAACTTTTTTAGCATTCAAGTTCATTGAAACAAGTTGCTACATACTTCACTAGGTATTCATATAAATAACTCCATACTCTTCCAAAGTTGCTATGGAGTTGTTCTGGACTCTACCAGATTTGCTATGAAGTTGCTCTAGACTATTCCAATCCAAATTCTAAGCTTTAAAAACTAAAATATCCATAATTTAAAATTATTTTGGTCACTTACTATTTATAGGATTATATATATATATATATATATATATATATATATATATATATATATATATATATATATATATATATATATATATATATATATATATATATATATATATATATATATATATATATATATATATATATATATATATATCAGTTAGTGTAAATATATCCATAGTCTTTATAAAGTAAATCGATTGAGTAGATCTAGGAAGTTATTCTTAGTAGATCTTCCTCTTTCAAACCATCAACCACCTATTTTGAAGAACCACTAAAATTAGGAGATTTGTCTTGATGACATCAGATTGACTACTAAGATCTAGAGATCTTGAGTTACAACATTATAGAAGTTGATCTTCATGTCTTAATATAAAGAGATATAAAAAGATAATATATTTTTGTTCAATTAATATTCCAATACGGTTATAGTTATATTTATGTAATATGTTTTGATTAATGAAGAAAAATTTAATTTATAAGTATTGAGTCTTCTTTCATTCATGTTCCCAAGGTAATAAAGGCCCCACTCTCCTCAGGAACCAAGAACATATTTCTATATGGTATTTTATGTGTTTAAATTTTTCAATAATTATAAATCTATTTCATTTTCACAACAGTAATTATAAGTAGGCTTCAAAACTTGTAAGAAATTATCTTTTAGTTCTAATAATTAATTCAAGATTGCAAATCAGTGTGTTTATTTTTATCAAATTATTTACTTTCAACAAGTGTTTTTAGTTTCAGTAGATTGTTTTATTTTCATCAAGTGTGTTTATTTCAAAAAATCATATTACAAAGTGTTTTAATTCTACAAGTGTGATACTTTATTGCATAAGAAAATTCTTTCTAAAATAGATTAGATTAGACATTTAGAAATATAAACCCCCCTAAATCATATTTGTAAGACCTACAACCGTAAACCTTGCTACATATAACTTTGGACATTGCCCTTGGTTTGAATGACATCAACAGATAAAGTTGATTAAATGAAGGGATTAAGAACAACCATCATTTTTGTCATCATTACTAAGGATATAAAGGTGTTATTAAGGTAACCCTTAATTTTATATATTAAAAAAACCAAAAACATTTAAAAACCAATCAAAAGCAACAAAAATAGTTTATGAACTGACCTAGAGACACTAAAGGAAGGTTCATCTCCAAATATCTTGAGTTAGGACCAGAGGAGGAAAGAATAAAAGTTTTGACTGAGAGATATGAAAGTATAATAAAAAAACTTCAATCATGCTTAGATTTATCACCAAAATTAGAATCATCCTCACAAATAAACCTTGTAAGAAGACTCACATTTGGAAGATCTTCTCCTATAGGAAGAATTGATCCTAAGGATCCTTTGTCTGAAACAGTAGTCTTGGACCTCAATCTTTGAAATATTAAGAATAATTAATAAATTGTATATCTAATATATATTTTAAATAAATATAAACCATGGTTGATAACCAAGAAAATATAAAAAATCCTAAATAAAATAGAATTTAATTACAACAAGATAAAACCTTTTTTTTCCTATAGTCATAGATCTAGTAGATCAAACATATATGAAAAACATTTAACCATAATTTATAACAAATTTTAGGGTTAAATTTTAAAAAGATATATATAATTCTTATTTAAATTCAAAGTTTTATGTCAAACTTATGATTACACAACTGACAGTCAGAAATTCAAACTATTCCTTCTACACTTAAAGAGGTAGCCATGAGGTGGTTCATGGGCCTTCTAGGTGATTCTATTAATATATGGAGAGACATGGAAACTAAATTTATTAATAATATCAAGATTAATGTAGAGTAAGGGATAGGAAATAATATTTCTTCAAGATCAAATAGAATGAAGAGGAAAGTCTAGAATATTATCTAGATAGATTCATATTTACCCACAAACATAGTGGTTGTCCACTTACATAAAAGTTAGTGAAAATGGTCTTTATTAAGAGTTTAGATGATGAATCTAGGGATGATTTGAATATTATGGGTAAAGTAGACATTATCAAATTAACATCCCATAAGATTTTAGATCTATGTACTAATTATTCTATAATAAAACCAAACATCATTAAAAGAAAACTAAGCAAATCCAATGAAGTTAGTCAATTGATGGAAGAATTTTCCAATTTAGAAAATGAAATTTTGGTCAAGTTAAATGCTACATTAGATGGTCTTAAAAAAAAAATTATATCATAGAACCTTTAGCCATCTATTATCCAAAATATAAATTAAAACATGTTTTCAAAGATTGTCCTTTGGATAAAACAAAAATATGTGGGATATGTGACAGTAAATATCATGACACAAACCATTGTTATCATATTTATATTTTTAAAAATCAATTAAAACAAAATACACATCCCATATAATATTTGATTTATATCCAAAAATAAAATCTATTTTCACAAAACTAGACCTAAGGTCAGTTTGGTTCAAGAAATCCCATTAATCCATTGATGACACCCTAGATTACTAAAGCACCTCAACCTATGTGGGGACAATCACAACCAAAATGAGCTAACTAATAATAGATGATGCTTCAACAAAAATGGATACCCTAACCATAATCACAACAATGGGGAAATACATAGTGGAATGTCAATCCATAATTTAACGCCTATAGAAGGTTTTCACCATAGCAAGCTTTGATGGCACCTCCTACAACTCAACTTGTGGAACAAGTTAATTAATCTCAATTGCCTATTAAACTAGTGGATAACTCCAAGAATAAACCATCAATCCCTATCTATATAAATGAACAAGGAGAAATCATGAGTGTAGGATCTTTTGAACTTGCAAACATTCTACTTGGATCAAGAAAAATAATTCAAGAACCTCGTATCACCATCTCTGAACTACCCTGTTAGGGTGTGGAGATAAAAGCTTCACCTATTGCAAACAGGAGGTTTCCAGAGCTTGACAGTCACTGGCATCGGCAGGCCACAAACAACGTCGGTCAGAGGATAGTGCAAGGGAAACCGACATCGGCAGGGATTGGCCGACGTCAGTCGCTTCCAGTTAGACAGGGACCGACGTCGGTCACCTATGGCAGTTCTAGAACTACTGTTGATGAACAGTCAGTTAAGTGAACGCGTTGTTTGCATGATGAAGACCAGTCAGAGTCTTGAGCTGCAAGTCTAATCCATGTATGCATGAGATCTATATAATAGACTCATGGGCTGTATTGTTAAGTGTAGAACTTGGAGAATCCAAGTGTGGAGCTTGGAGAGTTCTTCCCATGGTGGAATCAAGTAGGATTCCCCATGTATGTGATAAGTAAGTAAGATCAGGTTGGTCTGTAGGGATGTGTGTATGCGAGGGTCAGAATAGAGATCGACAGTTGGCCAGGGTCCAAGGTGACAACAATACATCAGTAGGATCATGGTGAGATCTACTTGGAGTACGGTTGTGTACTCGATTGTACAGATGTACAATGAGGTGAACAATAGCTTGTGTTAGCTGTGTGTTGTGACCTATGAGAGAAGATTACTCTGGAGGGAAGTTTACTGTAAGCCCACGAAATGGAAGAAAGAGTCCCACCTCTTTGTTGTAAATTCCTTTGTAATGAGTTGAATATAATTGTATATTGCCTCTCATGTTCTGTGTGTTTTCTCATTGATAGTTATTTGTTCTTCTAGATTCCACATGTTTAGTTGCTTATACATTGGTAATCATGTGTGCTCTTAAATCTGACAAGTTGTGTTAGAGCTTTGGGGAGTTTCGATCCTATCAAATGGTATCAGAGCGAGGTTGGATGTTCTCAGAGCGAGTTCGACTAACAGATAACCCAGATCTGTTAAGTGTTTGTTGATTACAAGTTACTCACAGGGGTTGCTGTTTGAGTGGGAGTATAGCAAGGCAGAAGAAGGTAAGCTAAGAATGAAGAAAGTCAGGCACAAGATTAACACCACAAGGAGTGTGGTGGGTTGTCTTCAAGTGGGAGCTTGAAGAGGAATACAAGCTAGGATGCAGATTAGATAGAGTACTAGTTTAGGTACATGTATAACTATTTATCTCCAAGTGGAAGATTGTTAAGGTGTGGAGCTAAAAGCTTCACCTATTGCAAACAGGAGGTTTCTGGAGCTTGACAGTCACCGGCATCGGCAGGCCACAACCGACATCGGTCAGAGGACAGTGCAAGGGAAACCGACATCGGCAGGGATCGATCAACGTCAATCGCCTCTTGTTAGACAGGAACCAACGTCAGTCGCCTGTGGTGGTTCCAGAACTACTGTTGATGAACAGTCAGTTAAGTGAACGCGTTGTTTGCATGATGAAGACCAGTCAGAGTCTTGAGCCGCAAGTCTAATCTGTGTATGCATGAGATCTATATAATAGACTCATGGACTGTATTGTTAAGTGTAGAACTTGGAGAATCCAAGTGTGGAGCTTGGAGAGTTCTTCCCATGGTGGAATCAAGTAGGATTCCCCATGTATGTGATAAGTAAGTAAGATCAGGTTGGTCTGCAGGGATGTGTGTATGCAAGGGTCAGAACAGAGATCGGCGGTTGGCCAGGGTCCAAGGTGACAACAATACATCAGCAGGATCATGGTGAGATCTACTTGGAGTATGATTGTGTACTCGATTGTACAGATGTACAATGAGGTGAACAACAGCTTATGTTAGCTGTGTGTTGTGACCTATGAGAGAAGATTACTTTGGAGGGAAGTTTACTATAAGCCCACGAAATGGAAGAAAGAGTCCCACCTCTTTGTTGTAAATTCCTTTGTAATGAGTTGAATATAATTGTATATTGCCTCTCATGTTCTGTGTGTTTTCTCATTGATAGTTATTTGTTCTTCTAGATTCCACATGTTTAGTTGCTTATACATTGGTAATCATGTGTGCTCTTAAATCTGACAAGTTGTGTTAGAGCTTTGGGGAGTTTCGATCCTATCAAATGGTATCAGAGCGAGGTTGGATGTTCTCAGAGCGAGTTTGACTAACAGATAACCCAGATCTGTTAAGTGTTTGTTGATTACAAGTTACTCACAGGGGTTGCTGTTTGAGTGGGAGTATAGCAAGGCAGAAGAAGGTAAGCTAAGAATGAAGAAAGTCAGGCACAAGATTAACACCACAAGGAGTGTGGTGGGTTGTCTTCAAGTGGGAGCTTGAAGAGGAATACAAGCTAGGATGCAGATTAGATAGAGTACTAGTTTAGGTACATGTATAACTATTTATCTCCAAGTGGAAGATTGTTAAGGTGTGGAGCTAAAAGCTTCACCTATTGCAAACAGGAGGTTTCTGGAGCTTGACAGTCACCGGCATCGGCAGGCCACAACCGACGTCGGTCAGAGGACAGTGCAAGGGAAACCGACATCGGCAGGGATCGATCAACGTCAATCGCCTCTTGTTAGACAGGAACCAACGTCAGTCGCCTGTGGTGGTTCCAGAACTACTGTTGATGAACAGTCAGTTAAGTGAACGCGTTGTTTGCATGATGAAGACCAGTCAGAGTCTTGAGCCGCAAGTCTAATCTGTGTATGCATGAGATCTATATAATAGACTCATGGACTGTATTGTTAAGTGTAGAACTTGGAGAATCCAAGTGTGGAGCTTGGAGAGTTCTTCCCATGGTGGAATCAAGTAGGATTCCCCATGTATGTGATAAGTAAGTAAGATCAGGTTGGTCTGCAGGGATGTGTGTATGCAAGGGTCAGAACAGAGATCGGCGGTTGGCCAGGGTCCAAGGTGACAACAATACATCAGCAGGATCATGGTGAGATCTACTTGGAGTATGATTGTGTACTCGATTGTACAGATGTACAATGAGGTGAACAACAGCTTATGTTAGCTGTGTGTTCCTATGAGAGAAGATTACTTTGGAGGGAAGTTTACTATAAGCCCACGAAATGGAAGAAAGAGTCCCACCTCTTTGTTGTAAATTCCTTTGTAATGAGTTGAATATAATTGTATATTGCCTCTCATGTTCTGTGTGTTTTCTCATTGATAGTTATTTGTTCTTCTGGATTTCACATGTTTAGTTGCTTATACATTGGTAATCATGTGTGCTCTTAAATCTGACAAGTTGTGTCAGAGCTTTGGGGAGTTTCGATCCTATCATACCCAATGAAAATCCAAAAACAAATACACCTCAACCCATAGTCAAAAAAGATAGAGGAACATATTCTTTCTCCTCCATCTATTCCTTTTCTAGATAGATTGAAGGAAATTGAAACCAAGGAAGAATCTGATTTAATTCAAGAATGAAGAAAATTAAACATTAAAATACCCTTGTTACAAGCTATCAAAGATATTATAGAATTAAATAGAGTCATTAAAATATTGTGGGTCAAAACACCTGGGAGAAATAAATAATACCCAAAGACCATACATGCAGATGGTAAAACTAGCAAATCTTTTAGCTTGAAAAATAATTTTACCCAAATATGTAGACCCAAGAAGTCCATTCATAATAGTTACCATAAGAAAGAAAGATATAGGCAATGTTATAGTAGATTTGGGTGTAAAAATCAATGTAATGACAACTAAAAATCTCTAGACACTTTCCCTTATGGGGATGCAACCTACCTCCACCATTCTCCAAATGACTAATCAATCAGTTACTAAATCATAAGGTAATATAGAAGATGTAGTTATAACGATTGAATCATGGGATTATCCAGTAGATTTTATGTCGCTAAAACTTAAAACCAAGAAGTTAGGATACCCCCTCATTTTGGGAAGACCTTGGTTAGCTACTATAGCAAAATTAATTGATTTTAGACCTTGGTTAACATATGACCATAGACCATTTCAATAAATATTTGTAATTGGTTAGAAGACACAAAAACTAATTTTTTAACTACATTTCATTATCCATTACCCAAAATCATTCTTGCAAGAGATGGATTTGTAAAAAATGTAATTAAATTTCACCTATTATTACCACATCTATGTCCTCCTAATTATTTGATGAGTGAATTTAAAAAATTAGAATCTATCCATCTTGACACCAAATAGGTTATGGTATTACAAGGAAAAATATTAAATATAAATAGTTGGTTAACCCATGATCAAGAAATGAAAGCTTTTGATGTCCTAGAAAAACACACCAAAGCATTTGCTTGGGATTATACATATATGAGAGGAATTCATCTTATTGTTTGTACCCATCACATTTACACAAATGAGGACAAACTAGTTAAACAACCATAAAGATGGATAAATCTAGTACTAAGGGATATAGTAAAAAATGAAATTGAGAAATTGTTGGATGTAAGATTCATTTACCATATTATAGATAGCCAACAGGTTTCTCCATTGGTAATCATATAAAATAAAAATGGGAAATTGAGAGTGTGTGAATTACTAAGAGCTACATAAATCCACTATCAGGGATTATTTTCATCTTCCTTTTATTGATCAAGTGTTTGATAATTTGGCAGGAAAGAAACACTTTTTCTTCTTGGATGGATTTATTGGGTATAATTAGATAATAATGGATGTTGAGAATCAAGACAAAACCAATTTCACCTACCCATGAGGTACATTTTCTTATAAAGTCTTACCATTTAGTATTTGTAATGCCACAACTACTTTCTAACAAGTAGTTTTAGCCATATTCTCTGATTTGACTAATGATTGTGTGGAACTGTATATGGATGACTTCACTACTCATAGAGATAAATTTGATGAAGCCATACACAATCTTGATAAGGTCTTAACTAGATGTGAAGAACACCAACATACACTAAACCATGAGAAATGTCTAATGATGGTGGATCAAGGTGATGTAGGAGCATCTTATGTGGATGACTCATTTTGATGTTTATTCAAGAAATTTTGGAATGATTAGTGTTTTGAAGTAAATAATAATATTTAGGATGATTATAAAGTATTAGGAGTCATATCATTCACCTTGAAATGCTTTCCAAATGCTTAGGAATGCTAGGATAGGTCAAGAATTCAAATTGGCACTTTCCTACCAATTTTCACAATTCAAATATTTGAATTTGCTAAGCATATTTAGGGAGTTTTTAAAAAAATTTAGGGTTCATGAAATTTTCAATAGTTATTAAAAATTAATAATGACACCATGGACCTTTTCTATGGGCCATAAGTCACATTCTATGGAAAATTCAACCTTGATCCATGTGTAAGGTGAAAACATTCTTGTTTGTGACAATTGTGTTGGGTGAATATTTTTTCAACCAGCTAACTGGTGAGCAAAATAGGTATTATCATCCATAACATAGGGAGATTGGTCATCCAGATGTGCGGGTTTACCACATCAAAAGGGGACAAATCTCTCCTCTCATCAAGGGGAGGTTCCCTATGAATACGCAGGAGCTATATACTATATATATACACAGAAAATAACACACAAGGGTAGGGTATCACCATTCATCTCTCTTTTTTTAGAGATGATGCTCACAGATCAAAGGAGAAATCTTGGGTGATTGGTGAAGGTACTTCTCTTCTTTTAGAAGTAACATTCAACCAAGAGCTAGATCCCTTCCTGGATAATAGAAATCCTGGTGAAATGACAGAAAGCACTTCTCTTCTTTTAGAAGTGCTTATTCTTGCAAACAACAAGAATATTTTTGGTAAGTAACTGGTAACCAAAGGTGCAAAGTAACTAGCAACTTGAGATGTAGTGAAAAGTTATCAGAGTTGTTGCCAGAATTTGGATAATGCAAGTGAAATGGAGACGTGATCACATGAGTTGAAGCAAGTGCACACCACATAGATGCTAAAGCAATTTGAAAATAATACAAGAAGATAAATTGCACAAGAAAAAATGGAGAAAACCAAAATCTGATTAACATGAGATGGCCAAATTGAGGACTACAAATAGGGGAGTACGTAAGTAACTCCATAAAAGGTGGACAAGGCACCCCAAGAATAGACTGTAACTCCTCCATGAAAGGTGGTGACAAGGTGCTAAGAACAGAGAAGTAACTCCCATCAAGGGAGTTACTTATGACATTCTTATGACACTTATGACACATCTATGACACACACCTCCACATAAGCTAGCCTATCCCACAAATGTAGGAAAACTCCATGTATGCACAAGAAATACAATTTCCCTAATTAATAAATAGGGAAAAATAAAAACCTACACTAATACCCCCCCATAAGCGTAGCTTAGGTGGGTAGTGGAAATATAAAATGGGTCCAAAAAACTAGGCCTGATGAGGTACCCATGTACAAATGCAATCTCCCATAAGATAGAGAAAAGGAGAAAACTCATAGGCAAAAAATCCTCCCCCAAAAAAAGAGACATAAAATAAAGAAGAGCCTAGTGGCCCCCCCCTCAAGATGATGCTGTTGCAGATGTATACTGCACCCTAAGAAGAGCTCGTAGATGAATGAACTTGCTCTCGGTGAAAGGTTTGGTGAAGATGTCTGTAACCTACTCCGAAGACTGTTGAAATATCAAGTCAATGACCTGACTATGAATAAGCTCCTGAATGAAATGCATGTGAATCTCTATGTGCTTGGTCTACTGGTGCTGAACTGGATTCCTACAAATTTGAATGGTACTCTGGTTGTCACAATGAATGATGGTGGGCTTCTTGATAGGAATGCCAAAGTTTGAAAGAAGCCCCTAAAGCCAAATAGCCTCAGTAACTGCAATAACAACTCCCCTGTACTCTGTCTCTATGGATGATATAGCAATAACATTCTGCTTCTTGCTAGACCAATTGATAAGACCTAAACCTACAGAGAAACTGTAACTAGAAGTGGACTTGTGAGTCTGTGAATTATTAGCCCAGTCTGAATCTGTATATCCAACTAAGTCAACCTCTATGCCAAATCTGTAATGAATCTCCTATCTATGTAAACCCTGTATGTAGTGCAAGATCCTCTTAGCTGCTTTCCAATGCAGCTCATGAGGTTCCTGCATGAATCTGGAGACAAGTCTCACTGTATATGATATGTTGGGCCTAGTGTGAGTCAAGTAGATGAGACTACCAACAAGTTTTCGATATCAAGTGGCATCAACCAATGGTGAAGAACAATCAGCCTCAAGCTTGACTCCTAATAGAAAGGGAGTCGAAGATGGCTTGCAATTAGCCATGTGAAATTGAGCTAATAAGTCAAGAGCATACTTAGGCTATGCAAGATATATCCCTAAATCTGATTGTAAGATCTTGATGCCAAGGAAGTAGTGCAACAAACCCAAGTCTATCATGTCAAATCTATCTTGAAGAGATGCCTTCACCACTACAATAGCTGATGAAGAACTCTCAGTGATCAAAAGGTCATCAACATATAGAACCAAAATCAAGACCGAATCATCCTACCGCAAGAAGTAGACATTGGGATCAGAATGGCACCTAGTGAAACCCGCTATGAGAAGGAAGGAATCCATATTGGCATACCAAGCCCGAGGGGCCTGTTTGAGGCCATAGATAGATTTTCTAAGTCTACATACTAAGGAAGAATCCTAAACAAATCCTAGTGGCTTCTCGATGTAGATCTCCTCCTTTAGGTATCCATGAAGAAAGGCACTCTTCACATCCATTTGATGCACATCCCAACCATGTGCTGCAGTAATAGCCAAGGTGAGTCAGATAGAAGTCATCTTTGCAATGGGTACAAAGGTCTTTGAGTAGTCAATGCCTGCCACCTGTGAGAAACCCTTGGTGACCAATTGTGCCTTGTACTTATCAACTGACCCATCTACTTCAAACTTGGTCTGATATATCCACCTACATCAAACCATATTTCTTCCCTTAGGAAGTGAAGTCAAATCCCAAGTGTGATTTTTGATTAAAGAAGAATATTCTTCCTCCATAGCACTATCCCACTCAGGTACCCCTGATGCCTCTCAAAAAGTGTGTGGATCTGAAACTGAAGAAAAGAAGGCATGTAGATCTCTCTAAAAATCCCCCTAGTACATCTATCATCTACAGGATCTCCTACGCAAGTGCTAGCACTCTCAAGTGTCTGTCTAGCCCAAAGTGGCCCAAAAGTGGGCAAGTCAGGTGCTAACTCCTCATCCTCTGACTGACTAGAGGTGGATGACTCTACATCACTGTCCTAACTGTCTGAACTCGAAGAAGAAGAATATGTCTCTGGCTCAAGAACCTGTTGTGGTTGATTTGAATCTGATGAGGAATCATCATGAAGAAGTAGATCCAATGAGGGAGAAGAAGTGTCAAGTATTGAGTCTCTAGGACTCTCCTAAAAATGGACACTTCTCTCGATGAACAACTCATGAGTGACTGGATCTAGAAGGCGATATCCCTTAATACCATCCAGATATCCTACAAAGATGAAAGGCTTGGACTAACGTTCCATAGCTTTGCATTTCTTCTTCAAAATATGGGCCATGGCTAGGGATCTGAAAACCCTGAGGTGCTCAACATCAATTTTCCTTTTATGCCAAGCTTCAAAGGGTGTTATCCCTTTCAAAGCTTTGTGAGGAACCCTGATTTGAATGTAGCAAGCACAATTGATGGCTTCAGTCCAGCACTGTGGTGCTAAGGATTTGGAGTGAATCATACAGCTACCCATCTCTTTTAAGAACTTATTTTTGTGTTTTACAACCCCATTCCATGAAGGACTATAAATGACAGTGCACTGTAAATCAATCTCCTCTGTAGTGCAAAACTGCTCAAACCTGATGCTGACATACTCCCCTTCATTATCAGTTCAAATAACCCTGATGGATTTCTCACTCTATTTCTCAACAAGAGCCTTAAAGTCTAAATTTTTTTCAAACACTTCAGACTTTTGTTTGAGAAAATATATCCAAGTGTACCTAGAGAAATCATCAATGAAAGTGAGGATGTACTTGGCCCTTGTGAAAGATGGTTTGGGAAAGGGTCCTGATACATCACTATGGACTAAATCCAAAGGTTGTGAAGCCCTCCAAGCTTTGCCTTTGTCAAATTTTGCTTTGGGATGCTTCCCAAAGGAGCACCCATCATAAAGTCCTTTTGAGAATTGGACATGAGGCAAGCCAATGACCATGTCATGTTTGCAAAGTTGCTCAAGGTAGCGGTAGTTAAGGTGGCCAAACCACTCATGCCACAACTTGCTAACTCCATCTGAATGAGTCAACAATGCTATTGGAGAAGAATCTAATGCAAAATGTGAGAAGGTGTATAACCTTGCTTAGTGATCTGCCCTACCCACTGCCACTATAGTATCACTATGTAACTCCCTAATAGCCACTGAATCTGGTGAAAACTCAACTCTCATGCCCCAACCAATGTGAGTGATTTGGTACACTGATAGGAGATTGGTTGAAAGAGAAAGAACACTTAGAACATTATTGAATGTTCCTCCTTCCATTTCAATTAACCCTCTCCCTGTAATAGGAATTGATGTGTCATCACCCAAACTAATTGAAGTCATGCTACAAGGCTCTAAAGATGACAAATGAACTAGTGAAGAGCCCATGTGGTGAGAAGCACCCAAATCAATGACCCATGAAGATGTAGAAGCTGCTGTAGCTACAAGGCCTTGCCCTTTTCTTTCTCCTTACCCTTTCCTTTTGCCTTGGTAGAATCTTGGGTAGATGAATTCTGCTTGATGGACTTAGGAACACCTATGTTGTTCTTCTCTAGAAGATGAGTTAGGTGATCTATTTGTTTCTTCATGCATTTGTGTTCATCATGCCCTGTCTTTTTACAATAGGCACACAAAACCTTATCCTTCTTAGGTTTAACATTGGAGGATGAAGACTCAGTGTTGTTTTTGGTAGGATTGTTATTTTCTTTCTTCTTCTCCTGGTCCTTGTTCTTTTTCTTCTTCTCCTTTGTTGAAGTCTTATCCTTAACATTTCCATCTATCAATGCTTGGGGTTGATTAGACTTCATTGTGCCCATTTTAATTAGCTTATCTTGCTCCCTAGCCAAGTCAGCAATGAATGAATCCAAAGAAGGCATTTTCCATGTAGTGCCAAGTGTACTTTTTGTGGCATGGAAAGTGGAGACAAAGACTGAATAGCTTCGACCTAACTTTGCAAGAATAGAAAGATTGAGTTGATCATCTTTATTATCTATCCCAAATTCTTTCAATTGAAATCTAAGGGCCTTAAACTTAGTGAATAAGTCCTGTAGGGTGTCAAAGTTGCTAGGACTTAGACTTATGAGTTCATTTTTGAGCTCATGACCTCTCATCTCATCAAGCTTCCCAAATAACTTTTCTGAGGTGTCCCATATGTCATTGGGAGTCTGGAATGATTCTAGATGGAAGAGAAGTTTTGGAGACATGGACAAGCTCAGTAATCCATAGGCTTCATCACTACGGTTGTACCACTTGACTTTTTCAGCATCAGTGTTGGGTTCTACTTCAGTACCCATGGTGATCCTATACAACCCTTTGCTTCTAAGAATGACTGACATTTTAACCTTCCATTCATGATAGTTGAAGGGTGTTAGGGGTTTAAGTTGAAAAGAATCCATTTTAAGCTGAATTTAGGTGAAATGTTGATTTCAAGTTGTGAATTTATGCAGAAAAGAGAATGAAAGCAAAGATTTGCAAGTTGTGAAAAGCAATCACACCCCCCCAAAATATTGAGCCCCCCCCAAATATGCAAGTGCATGCTCAAAATATTTTAGGCTCAGCCGAGAATGCATCTTAGAGCAATCAGTGCAAGACTAAAGTAAACAGGACGTCAGACTCAACCGAAAATGCATCCGAGAGACCCAAATTTTAGGCACTTTATAAACTAGTGCATTTTTGACAAATAACAAGCCTAAACTATGGAGAATTGAATTATAAACACTTTTGCAAAAAATGGCACCCAAATCCGAGCTACCATTTGCAAGATATTAAAGGTTCAATTTTCTTGTAAACTAGTGTTTTTGCAAAAAAAAGCACTAAAACATTAAAAAAATACCTGCTTTGAGAGAAAAAATGGCCTTCCAACCACTCATTCGATTCGACATGAAACGAGGAATCCAAAGGAGGTTTGTGTGAGGGGGAATTGGCCTCCCACCAACTTGGGCCTCACCCTTCATCTTCGACAGGCAAAGATACAAGTTTTAAATGAAAACCCCCAAATTACAAAACTGTCTAAAAAATTAAATATTAAGTCAAATTGACTGATTTTTGTTTTACAAGTCAATTTTTAACTGAAAATAATGAAGCATAGATATAATGAAGGATTGCCAAGTGTCCAAGGGGCGCCACATGGGATGCCAATAATTAAGGGGCACCAAAAAGGCACAGTCCAGAATTTAACTAGCAGAAAAGACAAGAATAATTGCAAACCTATGCTGGACGCCGTACGGCTTGCTTGGCACCTTGCTCGGCAAGAAAAGATGGTGAAATTTGCCGACTTCAATGCACAACAGGTCTGGGTAGAAGAAGCTAAGAAAAATGCACCATATTCAAAAAAAGATAAACCTGTTTTGGACGCCATACCGCTAATGGCATGGCTATAGAACTGAAGGTGCCTTGCTGCTGCTTGGCATGTTGAAAGGACAGAAGCTTGGCATAGAAAGTTGACTGCTATTGGAGAGCGCATGTGGTGCAAAAGCTTGCTGAGTGCTGCACCTCCCTTTGTTGCTAAGTGTTGCGCCTCCCTTTGTTGCTAAGTGCTGCTTCTCCCTCTGCTCCTTGCACACAACAATGGCACCCAGGCTAACTGATAAACCAACCCCTGAAGTGAAGACAACCAAAACACCTAAAGGCCAAGGATTCCCAAGAAAATGATACCAGAAATGATATATATATTTATTTTAGATCAGATCTAGAAAATTAAAAAAACAAAGAGAACTCCACTCCTCTTGATTTCAAAATAAACTAAAAGCATAACTAGACACACGATTACCGTTCTTGCTCTGATACTATATCAGAGTTGTTGCCAAGATATGGATAATGCGAGTGAAATGGAGACGTGATCACACGAGTTGAAGCAAGTGCACACCACATAGATGCTAAAGCAATTTGAAAATAACACAAGAAGATAAATTGCACAAGACAAAATAGAGAAAACCAAAATCTGATTAACATGAGATGGCCAAAGTGAGGACTGCAAATAGGAGAGTACGTAACTCCTCCACAAAAGGTGGACAAGGCACCCCAAGAATAGACTGTAACACCTCCATGAAAGGTAGTGACAAGGTGCTAAGAATAGAGAAGTAACACCCATCAAGGGAGTTACTTATGACATTCTTATGACACCTATGACATATCTATGACACACACCTCCACATAAGCTAGCCTATCCCACAAATATAGGAAAACTCCATGTATGCACAAAAAATGCAATTTCCCTAATTAATAAATAGGGAAAAATAAAAACCTACACTAATAAAAGTCTCCACCTCGAGTGCCCAAGAGTGAAATATGAAGAACAATGGGGGCAAAAAGTCATCCCAAGGTCCTTTACACAGGAAACAAAAAAAAACAAACACACTAAAGGCAACTATAGGTAGCACAAAGTCTTCTTACAGTTGGCTTTGGGACACCTTCCATATCACCTCCACTAGCTCTGCTTGTTAAATTGAATAAACAAGAATACATTTATGAAATAGACATAAGAACAATCTCCTGGAATGATACAAGCTATAATAGCACAAAGTCTAAAAGTAACTTGCTTTCTGATTCAAACAAAGAATTATGATAAATAATTCTGAGCTCAAAGTCTCAATGATGCCGTTCAATTTGGGCAGAGTTTTGCTTCTAGTAACAGGAAGATCTCCCTTAAAACAATAAAAGAGATTACAATATATAGCAGCCAAGAAAGACTTGGCACTTTGTTTCATGGAATGGCCCATGCTGTGCATTTAATGCCTTGAATGCATTTTCAGTTCTATCAGGGGACCATGCTAGAACAGGGTGGCTACCTTGACTATGGCATGTTAATTTATCTCAAATGTCTCCTCCTAGGCCTAGGTCATCTGGTATTTGCACAGCTCTCCACTTTGCCTTTACTCCAAGAGAGACAAATAGGCTACACCTTCAATGTTTGCAAGCCAAAATATCTACTTGGTGGACTGTTCCACCTACTGAAATAACTTCTGCATAGATATTTCTGGCTTTTCCCTCTTTGTCTCTTCCTGGTTTTGTCTTTTTCTGGCATTTGAGCTCTCGAGGTTGAATTCCCATCTTTGCTGGCTCTTTATGCTCTTCCATCAACAGTTCTTCCCTTTGGCATTTTGGCCTTTGAATGCATTTGAGTCCGTCATCCTCCTTAGCAATTCCTTCATGTCTTTCCTGCTTACTTTAGCCACTTTTTGCTGATCTCAAAAAGTGACACATGGCATGTTCTACTGTGAAACAGGCGAGGACACATGGCATCATTCACTTATTTTATCAACTCACCTGAGGCCCACCACAGTCTTTATGAAATGAAAGGGAGAGACCGCGGATGTTGACACTTGGTGGCTTCCATCGAGCTTTATCAGGGACAAATGGCAACTTTCATAGCTTTGAAACTTATTAGAAACTATGTCCCAGTAGATGACACTTGGCAGCTTTCACTTCGGCTTTATAAGGGACACGTGGCAGCTTCTACTGCACTTTGTCCATTTCCATCAGGCCTTTTTCTATGGGCTTTTCTCTTCAGTTTCTTTGAGCTCTCTTCTCGGTTGAATTCCTTCGAACAAAATGTCTGAAGGAATTTTGCCTTGGTCATTTTTCCACGAAAAAACCTTTTCGAAGGAATTCTTTCGGCCTCCTTCACTTAGTCATTTCCATCAGACAAAAAATCTGAAGTAATTGTTCTTTTTGGGTCTTGAACCAAATCTGAAGGAATTCTATCTCTTTTGGCTTCTCTTTGACCCTTGAACAAATGTAGCCTGCCCTCTGCAAGGGCGTTTATTCCTTTGGCACTGGGGCAGCCCCTTCAACCTACTGATTGAACCAACCGATTGAACCAACTTTGGTTCAATGGTTCAATCAGTTCATTCTTTGTTATTTGGCTAAGTCTTTTAATCGCTCAAACAAAATGCATTGAACCAACTGCTCATTAAACCTTTGCTAATGCGTTTAACTCATTGAACCCGTTGGACCCGTTGAACCAAAATGGTTCAAGGTTCAATGGTTTAATGGTTCAATGGTTCATTCCTTGCCTATAATCTTTTTGATGAACATTTTTGGTTGAACCAAGGCGTTGAACCAATCCTGAAAATGTCTAAGTGTTGGAAACAAGTTCTTTTGATTAAACTCACCTGTAGAAGCCTTTGAACCTATTGAACCTGCTAATTTCAAGCATGTTGAGTCCATAGAAACATATCTGTAGAGTCCGTAGATTTTTGGAAAAGCTTGAAGAATGGAGAATTTGAAAGCTCATAACAATTTTTGAAAAGGGGAGAGAGGATTTTGGTCTGTTGAACCAAAATAGTTCATATTTTTTCCCAAAAATGAGAAATCTATTTTTGGGGACAATAGCTGGCTCCAGTTGGGGAACTTCCATCAGATAAAAACTTGGAACAGCTGAGGGGAGTAGAAACCAGAATCTATAGTGCCTTGAAGTATGCCATTGGGCTATGGAGTCATGCTACCAAAAAAAAAAGGCTCCAAAAAATGAAAACAAAAAGCACAAAGTAGAAATCAAGACTATACAAATGTACATATATATAGGTGAACTTATCTAATACTTCAAGAATTTAAGTGATTCAGACACTACTCATTGTGAGACAATGAAAATGGTGTTTCATCTTGATAAACCAATAGGAAACCATTTTGTCCCTAGAATCAGTGACAGGTGAATGGAACTCTCCACCAAGAATCACATTTCTTGTGCACTCCTTTTGGTTCTCTCTTCTTGCCCCATGGCAAGACGTGGTCTTCAATCTTAAAACCATAAATCTTTGCTCTCTTGGCAGAGAGTTCCTTTTACTAAATTTGGAGTGCAGCAGTATGGTCCACTACCATAGCTTGCTATTCAGCTACACCAACAAGGTCAACAACACCTTGAGATTTTTGGCTTCTGGTATAACATGGAGCTACTAGATTGTAGAACAAAAATGGGAAAGAATTGGACTTGCTTTAGCTTGAAGCTTGAGGCTTCAAACTGCGCATTCTATCCCAGTGGATCTGGGTTGCAGACTAGATTATATAATGGAGATGGAGGAAGATGGCAAGGCTATAATGATAATGGGTAAGACACGAAATAGAGTCACTAGAATCTATAATGGATAAGGGTATAATGATAATGGGTAAGACACAGGTGATGTTTCAATCTAAAACTTGAGGTTCTAAATTGCACAAAATTACTGTGTCCCTAGCGGAGTTTCTAAAAACTATTGGGTGAATATTTTGTCAACCAACTAACTAGTGAGCAAAATAGGTCTTATCATCCATAGTGTAGGGAGATTGGTCATCCAGATGTGCGTATTTACCACATCAAAAGGGGACAAATCTCTCCTCTCATCACGGGGAGGTTCTCTATGAATACGCAGGAGCTATATACTATATATATAAGTAGAAAATAACACACAGGGGTAGGGTATCACCATCCATCTCTCTTTTTTTAGAGATGATGCTCACAGATCAAAGGAGAAATCCTAGGTGATTGGTGAAGGTATTTCTCTTCTTTCAAAAGTAACATTCAACCAAGAGCCAGATCCCTTTTTGGATAGTAGAAATCCTGGTGAAATGATAGAAGGCACTTCTGTTCTTTCAGAAGTGCTTGTTCTTACAAACAACAGGAATCTTTCTGGTAAGTAACTGGTAACCAAAGGTGCATAGTAACTAGCACCCTGAGATGTAGCACAAAGTCTCCACCTTGACTGCCCAAGAGTGAAATATGAATAACAATGGGGGTACAAAGTCGTCCCAAGGTCCTTTACACAGGAAATAGAAAAAGACAAACACACTAAAGGCAATTGTAGGCATCACAAAGTCTTCTTACAGTTGGCTTCGGGACACCTTCCTTATCACCTCCACTAGCTCTGCTTGTTAAATTGAATAAACAAGAATACATTTAGGAAATAGACATAAGAAAAATCTCCTAGAATGATACAAGCTATAACATCACAAAGCCTGAAAGTAACTTGATTTTTGATTCAAACAAAGAAATATGATAAAAAATTCTGAGCTCAAAGTCTCAGTGATGCCTTTCAATTTGGGTAGAGTTTTTCTTCTGGTAATGGGAAGATCTCCCTTAAAATAATAAAAGAGATTAAAACATATAGCAGCCAAGAAAGAATTGGCACTTTGTTTCATGGAATGGCCCATGCTGTGCATTCAATGCCTTGAATGCATTTTCAGTTCTGTCAGGGGACCATGCTGGAATAGGTGGCTGCCTAGATTGTGGCATGTTACTTTATCTCAAATGTCTCCTCCTGGGCCTAGGTCATCTAGTAACTGTGCAGCTGTCCACTTTGGCTTTACTCCAAGAGAGACTAACAGGCTGCACCTTTAATGTTTGCAAGCCAAAATATCTGCTTGGTGGATTTTTCCACCTACTGAAATAACTTTTGCATAGATATTTCTGGCTTTTCCCTCTTTGTCTCTTCTTGGTTTTGTCTTTTTCTGGCATTTGAGCTCTCAGAGCTGAATTCCCATCTTTGTTGGCTCTTTATGCTCTTCCATCAATGGTTCTTCCCTTTGGCGTTTTGGCCTTTGAATGCATTCGAGTCCGTCATCCTCCTTAGCAATTCCTTCATGTCTTTCCCACTTGCTTTGGCCACTTTCTACTGATCTCAACAAGTGTGATGTGGCGTGTTCCATTGTGAAACAGGTGAGGACATGTGGTAGCATCCGCTTACTTTATCAACTCACCCGGGGCCCACCATAGTCTTTACAACATGAAAGGGAGAGACTGAGGATGTTGACACTTGGTGGCTTCCATCAATCTTTACTAGGGACATGTGGCAACTTCCATAGCTTTGAAACTTGTTAGAAACTATGTCCCAATAGACAACACTTGGCAGCTTCTGCTTCAGCTTTATAAGGGACACATGGCGGCTTCTGTTGCACTTTGTCTTTTTCCATTGGGCATTTTTCTGTGGGCTTTTCTCTTTAGTTTCTTCAGGCTCTCTTCTCGGGTGAATTCCTTTGGACAAAATGTCTAAAGGAATTTTGCCTTGGTAATTTTCTCATGAAAAAACCTTTCTGAAGGAATTCTTTCGGTCTCCTTCACTTAGTCATTTCCATCAGACAAAAAGTCTGAAGGAATTGTTCCTTTTGGGCCTTGAACCAAATTTGAAGGAATTCTATCTCTTTTGGCTTCTCTTTGACCCTTGAACAAATATAGCCTACCCTCCGTAAGGGCATTTATTCCTTCAGCCCTGGGGTAGCCCCTTGAACCTATTGATTGAACCAACTTTGGTTTAATAGTTCAATGGTTCAATCGGTTCATTCTTCATTATTTGGCTAAGTCTTTTGATTGCTCGAACAAAATGCGTTGAACTAACCGCTCGTTGAACCTTTGCTGAAGCACTTAACTCATTGAACCCATTGGACCCGTTGAACCAAAATGGTTCAAGGCTCAATGGTTCAATGGTTCATTCCTTGCTTAGAAGCTTGTCGATGAACATTTTTGGTTGAACCAAGGCATTGAACCAATCCTAAAAATGACTAAGTGTTGGAAACTGGTTCTTTTGACTTAACTCACCTGCAGAAGCCTTTGAACCTATTGGACCTGCTAATTTCAAGCATGTTGAGTCCGTAGAAACATATCTTCAGAGTCTGTAGATTTCTAAAAAATCTTGAAGAATGGAGAATTTGAAAGCTCATAACAATTTTTGAAAAGGGGAGAGAGGATTTTGGTTTGTTGAACCAAAATAGTTCATATGTTGTCCCAAAAATGAGAAAGCTATTTTTGGGGACAACAAGTTGGAAGGTAGTTAGGTTGGTTATGCTTGGTATAGGACTTGTAAATTTTTGTTTTTCATTCATTTTTTCATATTGTGTTCAAAGGATAAGGGCTCGAGTCCCAAGGAACAATGAAAGAATAAAACTAATATTTGATAGAAGACATGTAACATTATTTTCCTGTATGAAGTAATGGAGAATGACTAAGTTTTTAAATGATCTACGAGGGGAGACTTGATAATTTTATGATTTTGGTGATTACTCTAGGTTGGTGAATTCATATTATTTTTTTACATGTATTTTTTCATTTTAGTTGTTTTATTTCACACCATTTTACATAGAACTCCATATAGTCCGATTGAGCATATGCTAGCATAGGTAATCAACATGGAACATTATGAAGTGGCATAGAAAATTTGTCATAAGGAATTTCAAAATATTATAAAAATAGGCTATTATATATCCTAACCAATCTTATACAAATTTTTTAAATTTTGGTTTAAAAGTGTAGACCCAAAACTTGCTCTCAAAACATTGTAGACGTTGACTGTTTATACAAAGAAGACAAATGCATGGACGTAAACTGGTAACAGAGACTTAGTAATGGAGTTAAACATTTATAATAGGTATGATTAGTTTCATCATAGGATTATAATTTTTTTTAGAGTTTATAAACCATTATAGAAGGTCAAAACCTCAAGATAGAGTCTACAAACCCTATAAACTGAGTCTGAGTATGCAATTAGACAAAAAAAATTGGTAGAAAAGGGGAAAAGAGGCTTTGAAAAAGTAAAAAAATAAATTAAAAAGGCATTTTAATTTTAAAATTCCCTCATGAAGCTTAATAAAAGATTAAAACCTTGTTTGGATTATGACAGTAATTTGTTTGCCCTTGGGTGCATACAGATGTAGTGAACCCTAAACTGGGGTTTTAGACTAGAAACACATTTTCTATGAGATTTAACCAATGTAATTTCATAAAATTTTGTGTTTTATTATAGGTTCATGTGTTTGAAATTGTTTTTAAGTACTTGTCTTGGTTCCATATAGTAAAGTACAGTTATTAGCACCTATGAGTGACTAAAGACCAAACATGTCTAATTAGGCCTAATAGTGGGTTAAAAAGGGTTGTTAAAGTGGATAAAAAGATTTTTTTTAGGTTTTAACTTCATAAAATTTTAAATTTAGATATAGGGTACTATAATCTATGATTAGATTCCTCAAATTCGTCTATACATGTCCGTACAAGTAGGAATACTAAAAAAAAGGCAATTGACATGTGTTTTGTGAGTTCAGAGTCTTATAAGGGAAAGAGGAGAGTGAAGAGAGAATAAAAGGGAATGAGAGATTTAAATATACCATATTTATCATGGTAAAGTTACTAAATCTCATGAAACATTTAGAGCATGCATGAAGCATTGAATGACCATTGAATTAATAAGCCATTGTTAAGGAAGTGTATTTTGATACAAGGTAAAGTGTGAGACAATTAGGTTGTCCTCTACATAATTTGGTATAAAATATTAAGATAAATTAGGAAGGAATAAATACATCATTATAGGTGAAGGATTATGAGTATCAATAGTAACCCAAAGGAGGTTGCAAGCAGTGGATGTTTTAGTGGATGAAATGAGGAACATGCAGGCAAGATTGTAACCCATGGATTTGGATCAAAGAAGAGAGATAAACCAAGGTGCTGTTAGTGAGGGAGATAATGAGATTACTAATGAAAAATAAGTATAGGAAGGTTATTAAGGAATATTTGAATATATATTCATAACATCAGTTCTTGGGGTGACTTCAAAGCCCAAGATGGAGGTGCCCATGTATGAGGGCAGTCTTAATGTGGAAGAGTTAGTGGATTGGATCACAACCATGGATAAATAATTTTATTATGAAGAGGTAAAGGAGATTAAGAATGTAAATTTTTTATTAAAAAATATTAAGGGTCATTCATCCTTATGGTGGAATAGCATACATGAAGAGAGAAGAAAAAGAAGAAGCAAAGACAATATAAGGTCATGGGATAAAATGGTGGCCAAGTTGAAAGGAAAGTTCATACCTAAGGATTATCAAAACCACTTGATTAGGAGGATGTAAAACTTGAGTTAGAAATATATGATAGTGAAATACTACACAAATGAGTTTTACAAGTTGACCATTCGAGTAGGACACATAGAAGAAGATGTTTAGAAGGTTACTAGGTACATTAATAGATTGAAGTTTGTCATTCAAGATGAGTTGAGTATTTTGGAACCTAGGATATTTGAGAAGGCTTATCAGGCTACCTTGAGGAAAAATATAAGTTTTAAATAAGTCAAATTTAGTTTAATATAGGTAGAGGTGGAATAATCTATAGAGGTAGAGGCCAATAAGAAGAAAGAGGGTAGCCAAGTAATAGAGGTCAAGGTCAAGGTCAAATGAAAAAAGTGGGCAATATTTCAGAGGGTTAAAGTTCATTAAATAAAGGTAGTTATGGTAATATAAGTGGAAAATCATATGGTAGAGGAAGAGGTAATGGTTTGTTTTTAGTCAAGTGCTTCAAGTGCAACAAATTTGTAGGACATAGGTCATATGAATGTCCTAAATACATACAAAGTGATAGCTCTTGGAGTAAGAGTAGAAACTAGGTGGTGCATCAAGAAGAGGATAATGTAGATTCATTGCCTAACTATGTGGAGGATCTTGAAATAGGTGAATACTTATTGTTGAAGATAGTTCTCTTGAATACCAACCAAGAGGAGAGAGAACCACCACAAAGAAATACATTGTTTTGAACCATGTGGAAGAGTAAAGGTAAGTGCTAAAAAGTTATAGTTGATAATGGTAGTATGGATAACTTAGTATATTCCTTGATGTTTTCTAAACTAGGCTTAGAAAAAATTAAGCATCCAAGACCATACAAGGTCTCTTGGATCTAAAATAGTCATCAAGTCCTAGTGAGTGAACAATGTTATGTCCTTGTGATGTCATTCATATTTATGTGTGTCACATCATTCTTGGGATACCATGGTAGTATGATAGGAGATCCTTACATAATGAGAGAGATAACACCTATACCATTAAGAAGGTTCGATGTAGGCATAAATTAAAACCATTGAGGGAAAATGCATGTAAGGAGACACTAGGTAGTGTCATGATGTTTGGAGAGGAGTACCTATGCAAGAAAATTAGTTGCATTAGTAAGGATACAAGCATGACAGTTGATAGCAAGGGCCAAGAAGGAGACAAGGTAGAATAAATTTCCAAGTCAAAGGAAGAAGAGAGTGTAACATTTGAAGGGCATTTTTAGTAGTTAAAGGAAAGCAACAAGGAGATGTTGAAGGCATACCAACAAGGTGAATTGTTAACCAATGATCATTGAGAAAGGTTGTTTATAAGTTTGTCCTCTCATTTGTCTTTCTTATAAATAAATGAGTATATAAAAGGATTTGTTGAGAAGGTGAACATGTTGAGAGAGTTGGCCATGGAAAGAGGAGTAAATAATGAAGTGGATAGTATACAATAGAAAGAGGAAAACAATGAGGTTGAAAAGGTTCAAGGCATTGTAGGAAAAAATATGACACCAATAAAAACACACCCATAAACAACATCTCCAAGCATGGACAAGAGAAGCATACCAAAACAAGAGAGTGGTTTTTAGGGAGATAACCAAGAGATTATTTTCCTTGACTTGTGTGTTCCATGTGTAGGATGGTTGTAGGAAAATAACTAGGTATTGAAGATGATTAGGTGGGAGACCAAAGCACAAGAAGTCAACCTCAAAGGAGTAAGCAAAGTGGAGTTGGTCAAAGCAAAAAGAGGCCTATGTGATACTCATAGACCTTGGGATATATGAGGGTATGCCATTTCATAGATGGAGTGAACTAGAGAGAAAAATGTTGAGGATATTAAGACAAGTTGACAAACATTCATGGAAAGTTTCTTTCACACCCCATTAGTATGATGCAGGAGCATCCTATGTAGACGACTCATTTGGTTGTTTTTTCAAGAAATTTTACAATGATTTGTTTTTTTAAGTCAATAATCATGTTTAGGATGATTAAAAAGGTATTATTAGTATATCATACACCTTATAATGCTTTCTAGGTACTTAGGAATGCTAGGATAGGTAAAGAATTCAAATTGGCACTTTCTTGTGAATTTTCACAATTTAAATATTTGAATTTGCTAAGCATGTTTAGGGAGTTTTGTAAAATTTTTAGGGGTAATTAAAGTGTAAATAGTTAGAAAACATTAATAATTACACCATGTACCTTTAACATTTGCCATAGGTCACACTATATGGAAAAATCAGCCTCGATCCTTGTGCAAGGTGAAAACATTCTTGTTTACAACAGTTGGAAGGTAGTTAGGTTGGTTATGCTTGGTATAATACTTGTAAATTTTGGTTTTTCATTCATTCATTTATATTTTATTCCAAATGGAAGGGATCTAATACCAAGGAATAATGAAAGAAGAAACCTAATATTTGTAAAAGACATGTAACTTTATTTTCCTGTATGAAGCAATGGAAAATGACTAAGTTTTTAAATGATTTATGAGGGAATACTTGATAATGTTGTGAATTTGGTGATTAATCAAGGTTTTTTAATTCAAATTATATTTTTTACATGTATTTTTGCATTTCAATTGTTTTGTTTCACACCATTTTACATAGAATTCCATATAATCATGTTGAGCATATGCTAGCATAGGTAGTCAACACAAAACAATATAAAGTGGAATAGCAGAGGTGTCACAATGAATTGTAAAATATTATACAAGGAGTAATATGATATTATAAAGCCTAAATAATTTTATACAAAGATTATAAATTCTAGTTTGAAAGTGTAGACCCAAAATTTACTCTCAAAACATTACAGACCTTGACTATGTATATAGAGAGTCCAAATTCATAGAGGTAAAGTGGTAACAAAGACTAAGGAATGGAGTTCAAAATTTAGAATAGGTGCTATCACTTTAATCACAGGATTATCAACTTGTTTTATAGTTTATAAACCATTATGGAATGTCAAAACCTCAAGACAACGTCTCTAAACCCTACATACTCAGTTTGAGTATGCAGTTAGACAAAAATCTTGGTAGAAAAGGGGAACAAAGGCTTTGAGAAAGAAATAAAATTCATGGAAATGGTATTTTTACTTTAAATAGTACCTCATGAGTATTAATAAAATATTAAAACCTTTTTTGGAGCATGATATAGCAATTTGTTTGCCCTCAGGTGTATATAGAGACAGTGAACACTAAATTACGGTTTCAAACTGAAAACACATTATCCAAGGGATTGAACAAATGGAATTTCATAAAATTTTGTATTATTTTTTAGGTTCATGTGTTTGAAATTATTTTTAAGGATTTTTCTTGGTTCCATACGGTAAATTATAGTTATTAGCACCTGTGAGTGACTAAGGACCAAATAGGCCTAATAATGGGCTAAAAAGGGTTGATAAAGTGGCTTACAAGAATATTTTGAGGTTTAAAATTCATAATTTTTTAATTTGGATATAGGGTATTATAATATATGATTATATTCCTCAAATTCTTTCATACACATCTATACAAGCATGAATACTCTAAAAAAATGCTACTAACCTGTGTTTTATGAATGCAAAGTTGTATAAGAAATAGAAAGAGGTGAGTGAAGAGTGAATACAAGGGAAGGAGAGAGTTAAATAGCTCATATTGATCATGGTAAAGGTATTAAATCTCATTAAATATTCATATAATTCATGAATCATTGAATGACCATTGAATTAATAAGCCATTGTTAAGGAAGTGTATTTTGACACAATGTAAAGTGTGAGACAATTAGTTTATCCTTTGCATCATTTGGTATAAAATATTAGGATATATTGGGAAGGTATAAAATCATCATAGTATGTAGAGGATGAGGAGTAGTAGTATCAACCCAAAGGAGGTTGCAAGCAGTGGATGCTTTGGTGTTTGAAATGAGGAACCTGTAGACAAGATTGCAAGCCATGGAGTTGGATCAAAAAGGAGAGATAAAACAAGGCGATGTTAGTGAGTGAGGTGATGGGATTAATCATAAATAATTATTATAGGAAGGTGATGAAGGAAAAATATAAGAGATATTCATGAACAAATGGAATTTCATAAAATTTTGTATTTTTTTATAGGTTCATGTGTTTGAAATTATTTTTAAGGATTTGTCTTGGTTCCATATGGTAAAGTATAGTTATTAGCACCTGTGAGTGACTAAGGACCAAATAGGCCTAATAATGGGCTAAAAAGGGTTGATAAAGTGGATTAAAAGAATATTTTGAGGTTTAAAATTCGTAATTTTTTAAATTTGGATATAGGGTATTATAATATATGATTATATTCCTCAAATTCTTTCATACACATCTATACAAGCATGAATACTCTAAAAAAATGCTACTAACCTGTGTTTTATGAATGCAAAATTGTATAAGAAATAGAAAGAGGTGAGTGAAGAGTGAATACAAGGGAAGGAGAGAGTTAAATAGATCATATTGATCATGGTAAAGGTATTAAATCTCATGAAATATTCATATAATTCATGAATAATTGAATGACCATTGAATTAATAAGCCATTGTTAAGGAAGTGTATTTTGACACAATGTAAAGTGTGAGACAATTAGTTTATCCTTTGCATCATTTGGTATAAAATATTAGGATATATTGGGAAGGTATAAAATCATCATTGTATGTAGAGGATGAGGAGTAGTAGTATCAACCCAAAGGAGGTTGCAAGCAGTGGATGCTTTGGTGTTTGAAATGAGGAACTTGTAGGCAAGATTGCAAGCCATGGAGTTGGATCAAAGAGGAGAGATAAAACAAGGTGATTTTAGTGAGTGAGGTGATGGGATTAATCATAAATAATTATTATAGGAAGGTGATGAAGGAAAAATATAAGAGAGATTCATAAGATTAGTTTTTGGGGTGACTTCAAAGTGTGAGATGGAGGTGCCCATGTATGAGGGTAGTCTTAATGTGAAAGAGTTAGTGGATTAGATCACAACCATAGACAAATACTTAAATTTAGAAGAGGTTAAAAATAATAAGAAGGTAAAGTTTGTATTAAAAAGGCTGAAGGTTCATGCATCTTTGTGGTGGAATGGCCTACATGAAGAGAGAAGAAGAAGAAGAAGAAGAAGAAGAAGAAGAAGAAGCAAAGACAATATAAGGTCATGGGATAGAACGGTGGCCAAGATGAAAGGAAATTTCATGCCTAAGGATTGTCAAACCCACTTGTTTAGGAGGTTTAAAAACTTGAGGAATAAATATATGATAGTGAAACACTACATAGAGGATTTCTATATGTTGACCATTCAAGCAGGACACATAGAAGAAGATGCCAAAAAGGTTTCTAGGTACATGAATGGCTTGAAGTTTGTCATTCAAGATGAGTTGAGTATTTTGGAACCTAGTATATTTGAGAAGACTTATAAATCTACCTAAGGGGAAAATATATGTTTTAAAAAAGGCAAATTTAGTTGAATAGAGGTAGAGGTGGAAGAAGCTACATAGGTAGAGGCCATCAATAAGGAAGAGGGTAACCAAGTAATAAAAGTCAAAGGCAAGGTCAAAGAAAAGAAGTAGGCAATAGTTCATAGGGTTAAAGTTCATCAAAAAGAGGTGGTTATGGAAATATAAGTGGTAGATCATATGGTAGAGGAAGAGGCAATCATTGGTTTATAGGTAAGTGCTTCAACTGTAATAAATTTATAGGACATAGGTTATATGAGTGTTCTAACGATGTGCAAAGTGGTAGCTCTTGGAGTGAGAGTAGAAAATACGTGGTGCATCAAGAAGAGGAGAATGTAGATTCATTGCCTAACTATTTGGAGGAGCCTGAAATAGGTGAAAACCTGTTGATGAAGAAAATTCTCTTGAAGACTAGCCAAGAGGATAGAGAACCACCACAAAGAAAGACATTATTTTGAACCATGTATTGAATGCATTCCAGATTCGGTAGTAGTTACTAAAGAGTGTTTTCAAGAACTAGAATTTCAATAAAATACAAAATTTGGAGATAATAAGAAAGAAGAACAAGGTGTTTCTAAAAAAGAAGCTAAGTCTAATGTGGGGGTAACAAAAAACCTAGAATTCTCCCTTACAAAAAATAGTAGGGGAAGTGAAGAGAGGCCATGATTATAAAATCTCAAATTCAAAAAAAGAGATGCATATAAAGTTAAATTCAAAAATTTTGAATCATGATATACAATTGGTTGTGGTAAACTCAGAAGGAGTGTGGCAAGAGGTAAAAAAGAAAAAAGGTAAAAAGGGCAAGATAATCAATCTTTTAGATTATTTTCCCACCAACTGATGGCTTTGATGTTGTTTTTGGTATTCGGGTGTCTAAATATCTATTGTTAATTCTTTTTTAGAATTTTGGTTGTTTGGTATATTTGGTTCATGTTTGGCCATGACATTTTTGCTTGGCTTTTTTTTGTTATTTTATAAAACTTTACATTTTTTAATAGAGGGCAAGGGACCCATACAACCCTAGTATTGATATCAAAAATATATATCTATTGAACACCATTAAGATTAAATACCTAAAAATAAGGATCTATATAAATTATAGTAACAAAAATGGTCAACACTTTAAACACTCTAAAACCTGCTCTATTCTGATTTGTAAGTGATCTACAATGTATGTTTAGAAAAACTAAGAATATGTAAGAATAAGAATATATCTGGTCAAATATGTTTGGTAGTTTTTGTTCTTCTCTAAAATGTGTTAAAATTATATGAACCCCATTTTTCAATGTGAATTTGAATTTTAAATTTTTTAGGGACTCCCGACTATTGTCTATTGTTGATCCAAATTATGAGTTTCATGCCTTAAATTTTGTTTGGATCAAGCATTTATACCTTTGCATTTTATAGGTCCATAAAATCTTCAAATCTATCATATCTTGCTTATGTGGTGTCATCATGGGATCTCTATGGCATCTAGCTCATTAATATTTAAAAGTGACGGTTTCCCTTTGAAAAAATACTCTTCACCTCACATCGTTGGATTTCCTTACATGGATCAATGTGGGCCATTGATCTTGATCTGAAGGATCAAATGCCTTTGGCTGTCTTATGATACTCCTCATGATTGTGACACTTGTCACTATAGTGTTTATTCTGGCTTTGTTGAAAATTCCACCTTCATCTCATTCCATTGAATCTTACTTGCTTGGATGAATGCACTCTATTCAATCTTAATCTAATGGATTATGTCCTTTACTCTACATACCATTGATTGGAATATATACACTCAATTATGTACCATCAATCTTTGGGAATATGCTCAAGCTTTAATTCATGGCCCATAGTTTTGACACTTATCATTTCCATGCTTGTTTTGAGTTATTTTGAATTTTCAACTTTCATGACACCCTATACAGTTAGTTGTGACATTTCTTGCAGCAGGGGTCAAAACTATAAAGTGGTCTCATGGGAGTGGGGCTCTTAAATTTTCTTAACAAGTAGTGCAGAGGGAATTTAGGAGTATATACCAAAAGTGGTCTCATGGAATAATTTTTTTGAGCGTATGTTGCTATTTTATAGGAGACAATATTTAAAATTATTATATTTTTATGTATAATTAAAGTTTACTTGAATTTTTTCCACTCATATATTTACAACTTGTAGATTATCTTAATACAAAATAGAAGCACATATGGAGAACTCCATCCCCACTTTTTTCACCCCCTTAAACTTCCTAAAAAACAGTCAGCTCCTCACTTTTAGGAAAAGATTCTAAATTTTCCTTATACCATGCATTTCATTTTTCATGGGGCCACCTACTCATTAAAAATAGGAGTAACAACCCCCTCTATGGGACCCATGCTTAGAAACACCACCATAATTGGTTTACATCAAATCCTTCTCCTCATCCAATTTAAGTTCTAGTGTATAGAGCACCACAATATCTACATTAGTGTGGTCAAGTAGTAGTGTTAGTTAGACCATTTCCATTTCCTATCTCATAAACATCATTATGTTACAAGAGGGTGTCAATAAGTGGATTTAGTGTATGTAAACTATTAATCTCTACAACATCCTTCAATATAGAGGAGATTGTCTTAGGGTAAATTGGTTATTTGATAGAGATTCTCATAGGTTGATTAGGCACATGATATGTACACAACCTATCTTGTCAAAAGGCTTTTTATTGGCCCTAAAAACTCTTAATAATAACATTAATAAATAATTTCATTCAAGATATTAAACTTACATTAAATTTTCCACAAAATATATGAAGGAAACTCATTGATGTTAAAAGGTGGGACACCATAACCATCCACCATTAGTCCCAAAAATTCTTTATCATCAATGAATGGTGGCAGTAGTGGATTTGGAAATGTTTGAATTACATTAGAAGTGGCACATTGGTTTTTGGATTATTGATTAATGAGAATTTTTTTTCTTTTTTTTCTCTCAAACTAACTGCTAACAAATTTATATTATCATACTATAAGAATTAAATCTTTCTCTATAATATTCCCATGTATCATTTTGACATGTTACCATTTAATCAAGTTCATCTACAGTAAGATAGGGGTCCTGTGGTAGTGAGGGATTGCTGATTATTTTTGAAGGCATGCTATTGAGAAATTGTAGGATTATTTTTCCTAATTTGTAGTCCTACATTCTTTAAAAATTTGTGAAATATACACTGCTAAAAAAATTATGAGTATTGTAGATGAATACAGGTGCATGAATACATGTGTCTTACTAAATATGCATTACAAAAAACTACCAATAAGGTCACAGTATACATAGAGTTAAAAACATCAATCAGTGAGTTTCTAACCTTATATTACAAAAACTATAGCTAACTGTAGGTGAATGAAATGCATCTTAGTAACTATGCATTATAAAAAAACTTCCAATAAGGCCGTGGTATACACGATTCAAAAATGTCAACTAGTCGTATCCACAAAAATTCATGAACACAGCTACAACTCACTTTATGGCACCTGTAATCAAATACACCAAGAAACACATCTCACAGTTAGACTTAAAAGTTAAAGTTACTAGTCTTAATAAAATGGAGAAATAAACCAAAGGATTTGAGTGAAGAAATAAAATCATTAGGATAGATATTCATTGGCACTATAGATTAAGTTGAATCTATTTAACAAAAGAATTGCATATCACTAATTTAAATTACAGCTCAAAAGTCTTGATGGTTAACTAAAATTTGATGGTCATTTTGTAAAGTATAACATACTCAATTCTTTTGAATAATTTATATGTAAATTAATAGTTCATAGAATTTTTATAACCAAGTTTTAAGGTCTAAAAAAATTAATTATTTGTATTACTTGAAATTAATTGATTATCCATTTGCTTTACTACCAATTATCCCATGCCAAGTGTCATCTGCAACATCAAATTTAATGCTTGTGATACATGATTTCAAATTTTTGATATGTGATTGCAATTTTTAATTTAATTCCTTCTAAACATTAAATTTTTATAGATTTAATCTTCAAAGTAATCTACTTTATCTCCTGTGCACATGGTAAAGCATTGTAGAGTTTTAAATTTGTAACTATGATCGCATTTTTGACCCTATAATGTTAAATGAAGAAAAAAATCAACATACCTATTTCTAAATGTAAATGCACATCAGGAGTAGTCACATTGAATTAAAGGCATGTGACAAGTATTGAAAATTCAAACCCAGACTAAAGAGTTAAAGGCCAAGCATGTTCTTGAGATCTACAATCCACGTGAGCCTAACATTGTTGATCAGATGATGCATGCAATGTTGAATATGAAGCTTCATGGGGGTGACAACTATCACCATCATAAGATCCTATCACAGAGATCAAATGATGCATGGGACAAGTGTCTTCAAGTAATATATAATTCCTTGTTGGTCTGTATAAGGCCAATTTGGGTATTGACTTCCTGCATAGACAAAATGAGTCATTTGCTATAGTCCAAGATCTATTCAAAAAATTCAATCTTGATTTATATTTCTCAGTTGTCTATAGAATGTACCCCTTGGGAATATAATTACCACAACATCCAAGATTAGAATTAAGTTTTGTGTCAACATACAAACACAATATCCATAGGTTTGAACGTTATAACACAGTCAATGAAATTATGTCTAGATAAAACAGAATTAGATAAATGTTCCTTCGACCTATTACTATAGACCCATACATAAGATCATACCTATGTTCATGACTGTAAATGATTGTATTATTTTTCTTCATCATGAGAAGCTAGTAATGGTGAAAATATTTCATAAAATGCATAATAAATAGTTTTATTTTATCTTCATCCTACTAAGTCTCTTACCTCTCATGCGAATCATGTCATTATTCATGAGATCTATGACGTCCTTAAATGCATGATATCCTTCCCTTTATTGATAAGTTTAAAAAAATTCACATACAATCCAACTTCATAAATATATAGGCCTAGAAACCTTTATTCACTTATTCTAATAATTTTGTATCATGTGTGTCAATGTCCTTGATAATTAATTGAGAATCAAACCTATCAATTATGTTGGATTGTTACTTCTAAATATTCTCAATCTACTATGTCAAGCATATATATATAAATATTATGATATATATTATATGTCAATTATATTTATTTAATAACTAATATAAATTATGTGTGTGTGGGTGGCAGGGGAGGGGGGGGGGGGATGCATGGGATGTGCAGGGGGTAAGAGGGGTTATGTGAAGCGAAAGAGTGTAAATCAATAATTTAACCTACTAGTTACTCCAAACCCATGACAATGTCAAAATAAGTTCATATAAAATAATTGTGGGCATAACCCTATCAAAATATGAATCACCATGCAAATTATGAATTAGTCTATGATGGCTTGCATTCTTTGTGTAAAGAGATATCCTCTTAGCACAATATCTACATCAAAATCTTAACTCCATTGGTTTCAATCAAGGGGCATATGTATTCACTAGATAAAGAGCTTTGTTTTGGATGATCAAGTTTTGTCTTGGTGATTACAATAGAAAAATTGCTTTTTTTACACTGGCACTAAAAAAATTATAAGTGACCAAGAAGAATTTTGGGTTTATAAATATGATAAAAATTTGAAGTGGATAGTTAATATGTTCAAAAGACACCATATATTCCAATGTGTATGCCTACTATTATACCACCACCACTTGTTTCTCCTAATAATTAATAATGTTACATCTTCAAAAAATGGTGATGAAACTTCACTTATTATGCAAGAGCCTAATAAATATTTATAAAACATTACCATCGATTCCAAAGTTCCATGATTATAATTTTACTTCTATTTATATATTTGAACTTATATAATTTTTATTATACTATGGTCTTGTAGTGGATTATTGTAGTTACAATCTATAAATGGAAAGTCTATATATATAGACTTATTAAAGTGTTATGAGATGGATTCCTTATGCCCTCACATAACCATAATTTAGATAATCACACAAAATCCTTTCCCAAGAGGTCTTTGAGTTACTAGGTATGATTTTGTGTCACTTATTTTAATTACCATTTTGGGGTCAAATTCATCTCCAAATATTAGTTTGTAAGTTCAATAAAGGTGACTTGCACTCACAAGTATTTGAATTGGTGAATTAAATTATCCCAAAGGTATTCTTGAGGGAGGTGCTAAAAATTAAGGATTCAAATCCCTATTAGACAATTTGCTTATATTACATCTTCCAAAAAGGTGGATGAAAATCCACTTATTATGCAAGAGCCTATTATTTCTAAATCATTAGCACATTGAATCTCTATGTCAAAATTACAACTCCCTTGGTTTTTATTAGGGGGAATATATACTCACTAGATAAATAGCTCAGTTGTGGGTGATTAGGTTTTATCTTAGTGATTACAATGGATAAATTGTTTTTGTTACACTGGCACTAAAAAAATTAGAAGCGACCAAGAAAAAATTCAGGTTTAGAAATATGATAAAAATTTGAAGTGGACATATATGTTCGAAAGACACCATCTATTATAATGTGAATGCCTACTATTATACCACCACCACTTGTTTATCCTAATAATTAATAATGTTACATCTTCAAAAAATGTGGATGAAACTCCACTTATTATGCAAAAGCCTAATAATTATTTCTAAATCATTACCATCGGTTCCAAAGTTCCATGATGATAATTTTTCTTCTATTTACATATTTGAACTTCTATAATTTTCATTTTACTATGGTCTTGTAGTGGATTATTGAATTTTTTTTAATTCTGATGATCCCATAGATGTGATCCAAAACCCATGGTAGGAGATCCATCAAGTGTAATTTGTTACGATGATTTTGTTGCTATTTTATTAACTTAAATTATACAAATATACATTTAGATATAATCTATAAATGGAAATTATATATATAAAAATACCAGATATAGACTTATTAAATTGTTCTGAGGTAGACTGCTTGTGCCCTCACATAATCATAATTTCGATAAGCACACAAAATCTTTTCCCAAGAGGTATTTAAGTTAATAGGTATGATTTTGTGTCACTTATTTTAATTACCATTTTGGGGTCGAATTCCTCTTCAAATATTAGGTTTTAATTTCAAGAAAGGTGACTTCCCCTCATAGGTATTTGAATTGGTGAATTAAATTATCTCAAAGGTATTCTTGAGGGGGACTAAAAATTAAGGAGTAAAATATCTATTAGACAATTTTATTTTGTTACATCTTCAAAAAATGTGGATAAAACTCCACTTATTACGTAAAAGCTTATTATTTCTAGATCATTAGCACATTGAGTCTCTATGTCAAAATTCCAACTCCCTTGGTTTTGATTAGAGGCATTTATATTTGTTGGATAAGGAGCTCAGTTGTGGGTGATCAGAATTTGTCTTGGTGATTTTAATGGATAAATTGATTTTGTTATAATGGTGATTAAAAAATTAGAAGTGACCAAGAAGAATTTTGGGTTTAGAAATATGATAAAAATTTGGAGTGGATATATATGGACTAAACTCCACTTATTATGTAAGATCCTAATAATTATTTCTAAATCATTACATCAGTTCTAAAGTTCTATGATTATAATTTTACTTCTATTTCCATATTTGAACATCCATAATTTTCATTGTACTATGGTCTTGTAATAGATTATTGCACATTTTTTAATTATGATAATCTCCTATATGTGATCCAAAGCTCATGGTAGGAGACCCATCAAATGCAATTTGTTATGATGAGTTTGTTGTTATTTTATTGGAATGAAATTTCCTAAATTATGAAAATCTACATTTGGATACAATATATAAATGGAAAGTCTATATATAGACTTATTAAAGTGTTCTGAGGTAGATTGCTTATGCCCTCACATAACTATAATTTAGATAAGCACACAAAATCCTTTCCCAATAGGTCTTTGAGTTACCAGGTATGATTTTATGTCACTTATTTTAATTACTATTTTGGGGTCAAATTCATCTCCAAATATTAGTTTGTAAGTTCAAGAAAGGTGACTCACCTTCATAGGTATTTGAATTGGTGAATTAAATTATCTCAAAGGTTTTTTGGGGGGCTAAATTTAAGGATTCAAATCCCTATTAGACAATTTTCTTATGTTACATCTTCAAAAAATGTGGATGAAACTCCACTTATTATGCAAGAGCCTATTATTTCTAAATCATTACCATCGTTTCCAAAGTTCAATGATGATACTTTTACTTTTATAAAATTTTAAATTAATAATTATAGAATTAAAAATAACCATGCACTTTGAAATTAGGGTTAAGTTTATCTTTTTCTCTTTCCATTATTTTCTCTCTCCCTTTTGAAGGCTGAAAAATATTATTTTATTGACTGAACTTAGGTGAATTGTGGCATTAGTGGTAGAAGTGTTGACCCCATTTTCACTATCGTTTCTACAGGTGCTTCTTGTTAGGTATTTAATCTATATAATGTATTATTTTACTATATATTTAATATCTTAGTAGCTTTAATGGTCGAGATAATGAAATGTATTTAGTATCTCAGTAATCCCTATTTAAATATAATTTGATTATGCTACATCTTCAAAAAATATAGATGAAACTCCACTTATTATGCAAGAGCCTATTATTTCCAAATCATTACCATCATTTCCAAAGTTTGATGATGATACTTTTACTTCTACAAACTTTCAAATTATTATAAAATAAAAAATTCCCACGTGCTTAAAAATTAGAGTTAAGTTTATCTTTTTCTCTTTCCATTATTTTATCTCAAATTTTCTCTCTCCCTTTTGAAGGTCAAAAAATATTATTTTATTGAATGAACTTAGGTGAACTGTGGTGTTAGTTGTGGAAGTGTTGACCCCATTTTTCACTATCATTTCTGCAGGTACTTCTTATTAGGTATTGAATCTATGTAATGTATTATTTTATTGTATATTTAGTATCTTAGTAAATTTAATGGCTGAGATAATGAAATATATTTAGTATCTTAATAGGTTCAATACTAGTATAATGAAAAAGTTATGTTTATTATTACTAGTATAATGAATATAGTTATACTTTGTGTACATGACTTATTGAGGCCTAGATAAGACAAACACTATAAATATAATGGGATGAGTGGTATAATGATTCAGTTGGCTAGGATGATGAAAATAAGGTATTTGAATGGGAAGGGATGGAATAGCTAGTTTGTTGGGTTGAGGTATAAGAGCAAGGTATTAAGTGACAGATGAAAGAGTGTGCTCATGATGATACCAAAAAACATCACCTACATGATACTGCTCATTTAAAATAGTGAACTAGGAATATTTGGATTAATAATAACCCTTAGAATGGATAAGGACAAGGTAACAAAGTTCTTGGTGATTACTAGTCTTAGGAAAATTGAAAAGGTTACGAATTGAAAAACCTTGGGATTTGTTTGAATCTATTGGGTTGGCTATGACTAGTCAATTTCATCCATAAATAAAATGAGATATGATGAGGCTAGACTTGAGGATAAAGAATACAAATGGGGAGGCTTAGATCTAGATGTATGGAGGTTATACACTTGGCATGCTATGATGCAAATGGGTCTCACTATTAAGGATTCTATTGGGTATTTTTACTTGTAAATAATGTTAAGATTTTCAACGATAAGATTTTGGATGGGAGTGGAATAGAAAATTTATATTATAGGTTTTGAGTTAATGTCACACTTCATGTTGTTTGTTGGCATGAGAACATGTACTCTAAGGAAATATCCTACTCTATGGAGATTAACTTGTTCAATAATTATCATCCAAGAGTGAGGAAACCTTGTTAAGATTTTTATAATATTTAATTTCTATTTTGAAAGGTTGAAATCAAATGTTAGACTTGTTTTTGTTTGGATAAGATCTTTGAGTTGTGCTTGTTTTGAGTTTTTGATAAGGATTTGAAAATTGAAAAAAAATACACTACTTAATAAAATAAAAGTGCTTAGAAACAAAATAAATGAAATATAATTTTATTTTTTTATTATTTTCTTGATATTTTATAAATGCAATACAAGTTAATACTAAAAATTCAACTAACAATAGAGCTGCTAATCTTTAACTTTTCCTTTGTTTTTGAGAATGTAAACTTTCACCTACATGCACTACAATGGATGTTTTTATTTATTTTTATTTTTAGTTCAATTAAAATTAAAACATAATTACACTTTTAATCTGGACTATAAAAATGTGAAACTAGATATAAAATTTAGATTTTATGTGTGCAAATACAATATTTAAGTTTTCAAGATCTAGTCTATCTATACAAGCTAGTATGGTACTTATTTGGTATTTTGATTGTTTTGTATGTAACTAAATGATGTGTGAATATATTAATGAAAATATAAAATTATTATTTATAAATTATAATTACTTTTTTTATTGTGCAAATAAGCAAACAAATTTTTTGTGTAAATTTTCTTTTGGTTTCCTAATTTTTGTGTATGTAAGTTTATTAGTGTTTTTTATGTATGTGAATGTGTGCTATGAAAACTAAAATAAAATGGTGTTGATTGGTTGTGTAAAATGGTTTTGATTGTTTGTGTAAAATGGTGTTGATTGGCTATATATAATCTTCTCAAAATTCTCCACTTATATTAATTGCTTCAAATTTTACACTAGTTTTTGTAGCAAAAAAACTCCCCCCTCTTTACAAATCACAATGCTCCTTTTATATATTTCGAAGAAGCATGCTGATCAATTGTATCAACTTAAAAGTGTACAAAATGTAAAGGATAGTTTTAATTTTTACAAAGTTTCTAAAATTACACTAAAATATATAAAAATACTACCCCTTAGGCAATGTGCATACAAATAGCACCTGTGTTTACAAAAGAATATTCCACTTTCAAAATTTACAACATTCCCATAAAAGAGAATATTCTTAACTAATTGGTGTAACCTATTCTAATGCAGATCCTTGGTTCTATTGAAGTATAATCATCATTGCTCTTTGATGTTGTTCATTAACCAACTTCAAATTGACATCTAGCTCAAGGAGGAACTCATCTTCTTGTTCTGCCAAATCATCTAGGTCCCTATCATTTCTCTCTAAAGCCTCAATGCTTCTTGCCTTGGCTATCTCTATTTTTATAGTTAGGATTATATCCATGATCCTACTTTTATCACCTCTAGAACTACCTTGGATTTTTCTCCTTACCTCCTTCATGATGAAAGTGGACCTATGTTTGAACTCATCATCCGCTATGATTCCCATGGAGCTGAGTTTTATAGGTCCAACAATCATAGTCCCTAAGAATCATTTAATTCTATTAAGCAAATTTTTATCATATTTGAGGATCCCCTATAAGAACTTGAACCATGTACTCAAACTATTTATTTTATTTGAAATAAACCCTAATATGGTGTTGAGATGAGCAAGATTAATAGTCTTGAAACCAGAGATTTTATCTCTTGTCAAGATGTTAATCAACTCTTTTATCTTATCTTTGGAACTCTGCCATTAGGTGGTTAAGCCATTATATAATGTATCCTATTGGTTTAGTACAATATATCTTATATTTATTGAATTTATATAGTCAAACATGTCCTAAAATGATCCTTCAAACTTGTCAATCATTGCATTAAGAACTGATAAAACTACCTACTTCTCTAAATTCTCCTTCTCCTTCTACAGGTTCTTTATTCATTGTTGAAGGCCTTTGATTTTAATTTTTAATTGGGATAATTAGGATTTGTCTAACCCAACTATATCCTCCTCATGGATGGGGTCCTCACATGATCTTTGGATCCTAACTAGAGTCAAGCCAACAAATGGATCTACCCTCTGAAAAGTGAATTCCTCTCCACCCACCATAGATTTCTTTATTTTTACTCTTTCCAATCCAGTAGTGGTTGGGTAAAATTGGATACTTAATAAATATTGTGTTATTTTTGGAGGATTTGGGATTTTAATTTGGGTGTGACATAAAGATTCAGTAGCAACCATTTTTCTTTACTTCTCTTCATTTTGTAGAGCTACTATCTAGGGCTTAAGCTCCTTACAAACTGTGATGTTGACAAATTTTGTGATGGCCCATTGATGGTGTAGAGTTGGGATATTTTGTAAATTTCCATAAATGAACTATTAAATAATGGTTGGACTCTGAATTGGATTCTCATCATTGAACAAATTAACTTTTCACTTCCAAAATTTACAACGTTCCCATAAAAGAGATATTTTTAACTACTTGGTGGACCCTATGCTGATGAGGATATTTGGTTATATTAAAGTAGAACTAAAACAACTTTAAATTTACATCTCACTTAAGGAGGAACTCATCTTTTTATTTCACCAAATCATCTAGGTCCCTGTCATTTCACTCTAAAGCCTCCTTAATGCTTTTTGCCTTGACTATCTTTTTTATGCATTTAAGATCATATCCATGATCTTGTTGTTGTCACCTCTCAAACTACCTTGGATTTTTATCCTTATCTCCTTCATGATGAAATTAGTCCTATGTTTGAACTCATAATCCATTATGATTCCCATGGAGTTAAGTTTTGTAGGTCCAATAATCATAGTCCCCAGGAATCATTCAATTATATCAAGCATCTTTTTATCATCTGTGAGGAGTCTCTCTATACACTTGGACCATGTGCTCAAACTATTGATTTTATCTAAAATCAACCCCAAGATGGTGTTGAGATGAACAATACTAATAGTATTGAAAGAAAGGATTTTATCTCCTATCAGGTTGTTAATCAACTCTTTCATCTTGTCCTTAGAACTCTGTCATTGGGTGATTAAGCCCTTGGCTACTATATCTTGTTGGTTTAGTTCTCTCTATCTTAGATTTATTGACTTAAAAGAGTCAAACATGTCCTAAAATGATCCTGTAAAATTATTTATCATTTCATTAGGAACTAATAAAACTACCTACTTCTTCAAAACATCCTCTCCTTCTGTAGGTTCATTACTCACTATTGTAGGCCTTTGATGCTAATTTGTAATTGGGTTGATTGGGCTTCAGCTAAACCAAGTATATCATCCTCATGGATGGGGTCCTCACCTAGTATTTGTCTCCCAACTAGAGTCAAGACAAAAAATGGCTCTACCCTCTAAAAAGTGAATTCCTCTTCACCCACCATAACTTTATTTATTTTTACTCTTTCTAATCCAGTAGTGGTTGTATCAAATTGGACACTTACTAAAGAGTGTGATATTTTTGGAGGATTTGGGATTTTTATTTGGGTGTTACCTAAAGATCCTATTTGTCTTTCATTCTCCTCCTTTTGTAGAGCCACTATTTAGGGCTTAAGATCCTCATGAACTATGATGTTGACATATTTTGTGATGGCACAGAGTTGGGATCTTTTATAATTTTCCATCTATGAACCATTCAAGAATGGTTGGACATTGAATTAGATTCTCATAATTGAATAAATTAACCTCACTTAGAGGATGAGTGAAGGTTATCTTAGTGTTTTTGGTTCCTGCAGAGACCGAGGCTACCTCAACCTTTCTCTTTTGAAGGGGAAAACTAGAACTATAGCTAGAGCTATCTCCTTACCCTTTCTTTTTCATGTTTCCTTAACTTGGAGTTGAGGTTATTTTTATTATTTTTGAGGTTCCTCTTCCTGTACCTCCTCTTCATTTGATCTATAATCACTTGACAATGCTTTCAAGACATCTTCCATTATTTTCCCAAGATATAATACAATCATGTCAATGTATTCAATTGGAGACTTTGGTTTTTCAGGTTGGGTATAAGATGATGCCCCTTTACCAAGTCTTTCTTCAAGTCTCTCTTTTCCTAGTCTTCAAGTTATTTGTGCCTTTGGATACTATAATTCTATTTGTGATTATTTTTTAAGAGGCCTAGATGATGGTCTAGGTAGCATATGATATTATAGATGTCCCATCTACCATATTTCACGAGTTGGCTTCTCATATCTCATCAATCTAGCCTCTGCTTTGATGCCACATTTTTTCAACCTCATAAATACTATTGTAAAGGATGTAACCTTAGTATACATTGAGTTATAGACACCTAGTTGATGTTCATATGTTAGATTTATTTTTTTGGCTTTTAAATGATTCCAAACCCTATCACCAGGATCCCACTATCTTAATTCACCATGTTGTAAATTGAAAGATACTTTATACCTAACAACATCTTCAATGTTTTCCCAATATTAAAAAATTGTTATATCCATAACCAAGGGTGGAGGATGTAGCAATCCTTTCCTTTTGCTTCTATAAATCCCATTTATACCATTGCATATTTAGAATGCAACTTCTTGCTCAACCACTTTGTTTGGGGCATGGATTGACAGTCTAAGTAGGGCATATTTTTTCTTCAATCCTAATGATTGTGTAGTCTATATAAAACTAGATGTTCCCAATTGATTGAATGGAATTTTTTGTCAATGGGATGAGTCTTGGCACTGGGTTTCCTACTATAGCATCAGATAAGGTAGGGTAGATGCAATCATAGATAAAATTAATATGATCCTTATATTTGAAGATATGTAAATTTGAATAGAACAGAGACACTATTTGTGTCTTTTTAGGTGACCATACCCTAAATTTGGGGATCTCAATTATGTCAAGTAGGGCATCTAAGAGATAAGACATCATATCAAAACTTGGACCCCTTTTTGACTATGAATATCTGTTTACCCAAGCATGTGCTAATCACATCACTAATGGGAGGGGTGAGATATTTCTCAATCATAACATATACTAAGGGTACCTAAATACTATCAATACAAGTGGTAGTTTGGTTTTCACATAGCCTATTCATCAAGGTCATTATCATTCTAATTCCATGTGAGAATTGGCTGATGGGAATGTTTCCATTAAGGTAAAAGATACCTAGTTCCTAGAGTATAACCATGAAGTAAGGATGGTTTTGAGATCATTTTTATTAACCCATTCATTGAGTGTGGTTACATTTACTCAGGGTTTGGGTAACTTATAATATCTCTCAAAAGTGATGGAAGACACATAAGTAATGTCTTTTTTAGTATGTTCATGGATTAACATTCCCTTTTCAATTTAACACTCTTTAAAAATAGGGAGGAGGACATCTATATAGTGGAGTACCTCTGGTTTTGCTACAACGTGGTAAAGGCTCATCATCTGTACTAAAATTAGGTCATAATATATTTTCTTGAAGTTTGTATTATTCTCATCCTCCTTCATTATGGGATATAGTTATTAAATTGTCCAAAAGAGTTTGGACCAATTATTATCTCTAGTGTTCAATGTTACAACATCAAATACTATCCTTAAAGACCCTTCCTTCTGAGTTTGTGGTTAAGTAGTGCTTTATGTCCTCCCTGTGATGCTTTTGAGCTACCATGATTGTGAGTTTGTAAATTACTCACTAGTGATCTACAAGTTGCCTATGGGTTAGTTTTTACTTTGTCAAACAATAATTAGACTCGTTTCAGCTTGATTATAATCAAATTGGGATCAAATTAGGGATTTTGTAGGTGTTAGGGTTTTTTTACAAGTCCTTTTGAGCTTTAATGGGGATGGATTTTGCACTTGAGTGAATTTGTGCCTTGTATTTGATTGGGTCCTTGGAATTTATACATTTATCTTTTCTAAGTCTAAAAAATCTTTGCCTTTGTTTGTTTATGCTTAGGTGGCATCTTCATGATATCTCTGGGTTATCTATTTGGGCCTTTTCATGGAACTTTGTCCATTTGATATTTGAAAACCCTATTTGGTCTCACTTAATTCAATCATTTTTCTTCAATAAACATGAGTCATTGATCCCAATCTTATGAGTCACATGCCATTAGCTATCTATTGTATCAAGCCTCATGGTTGTGTCACTTGCCAATCCCATGGGAATTTTGAGTTTTTCATCTCTACCAATATTGTAGTGAGTAAATTTGTGCTATGTGGAAGTATTTGCTTACTCAAAGGTTTTGTTGAATAGTCTATAGTGATCTCACTCCATCTAATCATCTTGTGTTGATTGGGTACGAGTCATTGGTCTTGAAAAGGTGCATGAGTTTTAAGTTAATGCAAGACCATGCACACAACTTAAGTTAAATACTTTAGTCTAAGGTTTTATTTCATGTTAATAAACATGAAATAAACTTGGGACTAAAGTATCTATGCTAATTTTAGGCCAAAATAAAAGGGAACCCATTGAATGATATGATATATACCATAAAGTCTTTAGCCTAAGGTTCCATTGTATTGACAAATACAATTGTAACCTTAAGATAGAAACTTAGGTTTAGTCTATATCTAAAACATTTATACCATGATAAAGGAAATTCATCCAATCTTATCCATGTTTGAAAGGTATATCCTAGGAGGTACATTAAAGGTACTATAGTGGCCTTCAAAATATCACCCAATAGTGCTTTCCATGTAAAGGAAAATTCCACTTGTTCCTTGATACAAGAAATCCACTCTTGTCTATTTTGAAAGGTGTCTCCTAGGAGATACCTTGAAGGGCAAATCCACTCTTATGCATGGTTGAAAGGTATCTCCTACGAGATACCTTGAAGGTATTACAAGGGCCTTCAAAATATCACCAAGTAGTGCCTTCCATGTAAATGAAAATTGCACTTGTTCCTTGAAGGAGAAATCCACTCTTGTCCCTGTTTGAAATGTATCTCCTAGAAAATACCTTGAAGGGAGAATCCAATCTTGTCCATGTTTAAAAGGTATCTCCTAGGAGATACATTTAAGGTATTATAGTTGCCTTCAAAATATCACCTGATAGTGCCTTCTGTATAAAGGAAAATTCCACTTGTTATTTGAAGGAAATTCACTCTTGTGCTTATTTGAAAGGTATCTCCTAGGAGATACCATGAAGTTTAAATCCACTATTATGCATGTTTTAAAGGTAACTCCTAAGAGATAAGTTGAAGGTATTGTAGAGATGTTAAAAATATCACCTAGTAGTGCCTTCCATGTAAAGGAAAATTCTAATTATTCCTTGAAGGAAAAATCCACTCTTGTACTTATTTGAAAGGTATCTCTTATGAGATACCTTGAAGTGTAAATCCACTCTTTTGCATGTTTGAAATTTATCTCCTAGGAGATAGTTTGAAATTATTACAAGGGCCATCAAAATATCACCCAGTAGTGCCTTTGATGTAAAGGAAAATTGTACTTGTTCTTTGAAGGAAAAATACACTCTTATCCCTATTTGAAATGTATCTCCTAAGAGATACGTTAAAGGGGAAATATACTTTTGTGCATGTTTAAAATGTATCTCCTAGGAGATACATTGAAGGTATTACAAGGTCCTTCAAAATATCACCTAGTAGTGCCTTTCATGTGAAGAAAATTTCATTTTTTATTTGAAAGAGAAATCCACTCTTGTGCTTATCTAAAAGGTATCTCCTAGGAGATACCTTAAAGGGGAAATACACTCTTGTTCATGTTTGAAAGGTATATTATAAGAGATACTTTGAAGGTATTACAAAAGCCTTTAAATTATCACCCAGTAGTGCCTTCCTTATAAAGGAAAATTCTACTTGTTATTTGAAGGAGAAATCCACTCTTTTACCTATTTGAAAAGTATCTCCTAAGAGATACCTTGAAGGGGAAATCCAAACTTGTGAATTTTTGAAAGGTATCTCTTAGGAGATACCTTGAATTTATTACAAGGGCCTTTAGAATATTACCTAGTAGTGCCTTCCATGTAAAGGAAAATAATAATTGTTCCTTAAAGGAAAAATACACTCTTGTCCTTGTTTGAAATGTATCTCCTAAGAGATACCTTGAAGGGGAAATATACTCTTGCACATGTTTTAAATGTATCTCCTAAGAGATACATTGAAGGTATTACACGGGCCTTCAAAATATCACCCAGTAGTACCTTCCGTGTAAAGTAAATTTCACTTGTTCCTTGAAAGAGAAATCCACTCTTATGTATGTCTAAAAGGTTTCTCTTAAGAGAAACCCTTAAGGTATTACAAAGGCCTTCAAATTATCACCAAGTAATGCCTTCTATGTAAAGGAAAATCCCACTTGTTCCTTGAAGGAGAAATCCACTCTTGTGAAATCCAATCTTTTCCATGTTTAAAAGTGTTATAAGATTAATTTTCACCCTTGGAGAGGGCTCTTCAGGATCTCTCCAACTAAGATTATAAGATTGGGACAACCCTAGGCCGTGGGTGACCTATGTTGGCGCTAAAATTTTAGAGTAGGTTGTCTTCCTATTTAATGCTCACCTAAGACTAATGTTAAACTAATACTTCATTGGGAAAGATAATATTATTGATGTGGGTTTTATGCACACCATAGTCGAATGAGGTAGCCTCTAATGTTTTAGGATCTCAATGGAGATAAACTCCACTCTAGGGCATGAGTTATAGGTATACGATTTATTTCAACCTGCTAATGGAATAAGTGTAGAGCATGTATATTGTTGACAAGGTTTTTTTGATGAAGGTGTGGCCTTATAATAGAGTGAATCTCCACATGAGTTGGATGGGTAGTTTGTTTCTAATCTAGAGTGGGTAAATCTTAATAAAAACTCAAAAATGAGGGTAAGGTAGGGTAGAAATGAAGGCTCTATGGTTCTTTAGAATCACTTCCTTGGTTGGTTTAAAAATAGACCTATGCCTATCGCTTATAGCAATAACACACATACAATCAGACATGGATAGGAAGTCTAGGTAAGTAAAGATGTATTGAATTCACAAGCCTTAGATAAATGTTACTCCTTTTAGGGAAACTATTACACACCCTTAATCAGGTGATTATGGTTTGGGCAAATTAATTATCTGAGGCAATTATTTTACACATATAGAAAACTACACCAAAGAAAGTACACATACACATTCAAAAATATGATTCAATTAACTTGACTAACTCAATCAATATATTAACTAATCTTTCAATAGTTATTGCACATATAATATAAGTATATCAACCCAGAAATCAAGAATCTATTCATAGCTATAACACACTAAAGATTATTAAAACATACAACCATGGAAATAACAACTAATTACATGGAATTGGAAAGAATATACTTAAAATGATTTGTTGATGATCAAAATTATTTAATTGCTCTGTATTCCATAATATTTTGACCAAAATACTAAATCAGGTTATAATTGTATATATTGACTTGGGTAAGAGGTCACCTCATCCTCCAAGTTCATGCAAGGTGGTTATATGTATCAGTTACAACATGTAGTTCTAACGGTTGTCTAAACTGTATAAGAGAAAATTAGAGGTTAAAATAAATAAATTGGTTTTTCTAAAATTATGTAACATGTGCATGTACACAAAATCTAAAGTTAACTTTTATAATTAGCTGCTCAAAATCCAAGTACATTTGCCATTACAAAAATATACATACATAAAATCTCTGCCTTCAAGAATTCATCATTTATATCACTGTATGCACCTTGGTTGGCATAAATGTCAAATTGATAGTTGAAGATGTGGTCACACCATTAGAAGCCTACTTTTTATTTACTTTTTTATCTTCATAAAAATTTTGTGCCACTCCCTGCTTCTATCATATACTATATAAGTTTAGTAGTGATGGCTGATGAATTCATCTGGTTCGTCCAAGAGGCCTCACATGCTTATCCTTGGTTATTTAAAATTTACTTTGAAGATTTCTACTTCAGTGAATTTTTTTTATCCTTACTTAATTCAAACTCAATTTATTTGAGTGTCAAACCTTGTAAGCTCTACTTAAAATCATAGACCACTTCCTAGATAAGCTTGTCAAATTTAATTTTGCTAGTCAAATTACCAATATAGTCCTTAACCTTGGATAAATTTAATTTATGTAAAATTTGAATAATCTGAGCCTCATGTAATTGATATCTGGGGATCAAAGCCCTAACATTTTTAACTACTATTTCACCTCCTCATGTCGAATGAATACTAAATTTAAGGAATTAGATGACTCTAGCATAGTCATAAGGTTGAGATGATTATATAAAGAATTGCCTATATATACAACTAGCATATTTAGTTTTAAAATGTCATATATTAAAGAATTAAACAATTTATTGTCTTGGTTCACATGAGGGGCCATATCAACCTTCATGAACTCCATGGCTTATAAGGAGTTATAACATCTAGAAGTTGCCTCATAAACTTCAGCTTCTATGCCAACAGGAATATGCACTATTTTGGCCTTCTCCTTTAGTTTCTCTACTTTGGGCTATAATACATGTACTTATACCTCAATTAGATATCAAGTTAACTCTGTTCCTTATTGAATTACAACTATGGAATCTTTGTGTGCTTGTGCCATGTCTGCTAGATTTTCTTCATATAAAGATTATCTTGGTTGTTTGCTCTACTTCTTGGTGAGGGAGAACACTTATTGCTTTCTTCAAGGATGATTTGGGTGATTTTATCATATTTTAATTTACTCTTATTCACCCTTTAAATAATACTAGTTGGAGGATCAAACAAAGTAGAAACTGAAGGAAGCTCAGTAATTTTGAAGTTAGGCAACTGAAAAGACTTGTTCCTCAAATCCACTGCCCATAGAGGAATGTTTTGCTAGGATGCATTAGAGGTTGTGACAAAAAACTCTTTCTCAACCTTCCCTTGAATTTTATATTATTTCTTTTGGGACTTGGTCAGGACATCAGGTAAGGAAGGCCATATGATTTTGAACCAATCTACTCCTCCAAAGTTAGGAAGTGGATATACCATGATTATTTAGGGCTTGGCCTTCCTTCCCTTACTAGTACTTATTACTATGGTCTCCTCTATGGAAGTGGTAGATGGTATTGGAATGGTGATTTGAGTGGAGTAGATGTTAAATTATGAGGTGGCCAATGTGGTCTACAACTTCCTAGACACTTTATTTATCTTAAGGGCTTTAATAGTGGAGGTGCCAGTAGGAACATAAGGGGTCTACATGGTAGATAGGATGAAAGTGGAGATAGAGGGATCAATTTTAGTAGTGGAGATGGAGGGGGTAGATGTGGGAACGTCCATAGAGGTAACTTTCCCAAAGATGGGTGCAACAAATAGAGGATAATTAATAAAAGATTGAGTACTTGGAAAAGTAAGCTCTATAGGATCTATTTAGAGGCTCATAGATTTGGTTGTTTCTAACTTGGCTTCTTCATTTGAATCATCCTAAATATCCTTGATGATCATCTCATCTCCCATAGCTAGTTCTGATAGTGGAGGTTGAGTGGGTAAACCTTCTGATGTCCCCACTGTAGGACTATTTGTAGGAGTCTTAGGCTTTCTCTTATAGACCGAGGGAGTCCTTACTTGTGTGGGGGAGTTCTAAGGTGATGATGTTACTACTTTTGGATTTGTTATCCCAATGGATGTAATAGTGTATACCTGAGGCATAGAAATTGACACTTGACGAGAACTTATAGTAGGCAATTCTTGTGTTCTCTCCTTCTCATCATAATTAAGGCTGATGAGATCTCCTGCTTGTTTTCCCCTAGTATAACTATGCTCAATTATCTCAGGTTCCTTCTTCATTATCTTCAACTTTAACTTAAAATGAATTCCTTGGGAGGAAAAGGCAACATGGTCTTTGATTTGTCCTTGAACTATCCTCTCTAGAAATCTAAATGTTTCCACCATTTGTAGAGTGCATTTTTGCTATCCAACTCCGTGGTAAAAATAGAAGGATCATCCTGGATCATTCTTAAATGATCTTCTTAAAACCCAAAAATTTACATCCATTCCAATAATTCTTCATCAAAATTGGCATTCAAAAATAGGAAATCATAGTCATAAGGCTCATGACTATAAGGGATCTTGAATCCAAGAATGTTCTTTTAGATCAACCCATGTGGATCCCAATCTCTGTGTGCAAGTATAGGGAAATGATAACTCATGAATTTTCCACCTACCTTCACGAGATGCTTTCTCATTATATATACCATCCTACCAATAGTTATAAAAGACCAAAATGCAAGGCTTTCTTTTACCTTGATAAGTCTTCTTCATTGCTCTTACATAATTGGAAGGTGATTTCCTATTCAGCTAGATTATTTAGTACAAACCTTGGAAGACACAAGGGGCCAAATTTGTTTCCCCAAATCATGATAATAGTGAAATTTGGGTAAAATAAATAATCACCTTTTGTATCCAAGTTCTTCATAATATTCTATGCAATTCGAGGCACAAACAACTCATGATTAGCATATCAATCCTAAGGATAGACATCCTTGGAGATCCTCACCATATGCTTGGCATAGCAGTAAACATGCATGAATTGGTAATAATCATAGATTTTTTTCTTGTTATAGTCTGTGACCAAAGCCCATAATTTACCATGATCCTTATAACATGTACCCACGACTACATATAACAAGTAGGACATCATGTAAAAAAATTTAGAGCATGTGGGATGCTTGTTTTTATGAATAATCTACTCCCTCAATTGAAGGCTTATTATCTCACCTAGAGTGTATGCAACATCATGTGTATCATGTATAGTAGTGGCACCCAATCTAAATTAAAAAAATGAATGTTGGGTATACCGTATAATTGGTTGAGAATAACCATACCAATGTAAATTCTCATCCTGAATCTATCAATCAAGATTTTTATTTTTGACTTCTTTCCTTTCTAGGTGATGGTCCAGTCTAGGAGTAGCCACAAAGATCATACCTTCACCATTGAGGTCTCTACATTAAACTACACCAATGCGTGCTTATTGAAGTAGGCATTGTGTATACTCAAAGATAGGTATCTATAAAAATCCATCCTCAAAATGCACGTGACCACCATGTTGTTATTAGAATGATGTATATATGCATCCTATGATATCTTACCTAAAAAGAAAAGCTCATTTAAGAGGTCAATACATGACATTACTTTTATCTTGGCTATAGTAAAGTGTAATCTTTATTTTTTCAAACACCAACAATTCCTTAATGAATAATCTATATGCTAATGTCATATCATCTTCCAATGATAACATATCCACTAAATCAATGACATTCCATAATGCTAAGTAATTATGGTTCTTGTTTCCAAACATTGTGGCATCAAATATGGTATCCATGCATTTTATGGAGTCCTTAATTGAATATTGGGATGGAAGATTCATCCTATGAAACATCCTCGATGTAGATGCTATTGATGCATACTCTATGTTGCTTCTTCTATGCATTATGTATGTTAGATAAACAAATTGGCTCTAGCTTGGTCATCATTTTACTCATAATACTCCTTGGAGTGGAAACTAGGGCTCTTCATCACTATAAGAAATCAGAATACTTCAAATGCAAGTTAGCTTAAATGCAATGATGGATTTTCAATCATAGCATATTGTCTATATATAATATTACATTGAATATCAATTCATGTGATATAAATGTGCAATGTTCACTTGGATTTTATTTTCCTATATAATTCAAAATGTTAGCTAAGGTTGGCAGGGGTCTATAAAGTATTGATAGTAAATATTTTTGCTTTTATTTTGTCTACGTATGGTAAGACTAGTTGTACTCCTAGTAATAAGGCACTTAAGATTTACATGGGAAAAAATGCTTTTAGGTTAATGTTCATAGATTAATTCTTTATTTTGGATAAAATGTCTATAATAATTTCCCCATAGATTTCATTTGGGAAAAAGCCCTGAGACAATTATATCGAAGGGCTATTTCAAAGATCTGAAGGGTTCATTTCCCTAAAGGGTACTTTTGATCTGAAGGGTCCACTTTATAAGGCATTTTATTTGTGGCAAAAGTCCCAAAGGGTATACTTCATAAAGGCCAAAGGTCACTTTTAATTTATTAAAGGGTAATTTTTTATAGCTAAGAGTCATTTCAAAATTCCTAAAGGGTAGGTTACATAAAACTTGAAGGGTATGTGTCTTGGGTGTGAAGGGTAAGTGGGCACTTCAAAAAAGGGTCAAAGGCTTGGGAAAAAAATCTTGTAGAGTATGTTCATGTCCACAGGTCCAATACATAAAGGTCAAAGGGTAATTTTCATAGGAAAAAGGGGTCAAAAATAATATCCTAAAGGATAAGTCCTATAGGGTAAAGGCTTCACGATAAAAGTCCCAAAGGGTCATTTACACAAAGCTTGAAGGGTGTGTGCCTAAAAAGATCTGGTCAAAAAGGGTAAAGTGGTCAATTTGGGAAATGTCGAAGGGCTAGTTTGAAGGACAAGGGACACTTTCAAAAAGGCTAAAGGGCTAGTTTAAAAGTCTTGAAGGGTATGTGGAAAGGATTCAAAGGGTTTACTTCATGGCAAAACTTTCTGAATGGGTATAATTCATAGGAGTGAAGTATTATTTTAAGTGGATCTTGAACTAAGGATAGAGAATATCAAAACTCTTGTACACCAAGGTCATTGAGTTGAGCTACAATTGTTTGATTCTTTTTTGGTACACCTAACCCTTCCTTTACCAGGATTGAATCTTGGACTACTTTAACTGATACCTCCTCTTTTTTTATACCCTTATAGAGTATTTTCCATGATGGAAATGAGTATGGAACAGACACTATTACCTATTTTTGGATGGTTATAGGAAAAGGTGGCCTTATAAGTGATGGAAAAACATATATAGTGTCAATGGCATTAAACTCCTTCATACTTTTTGTAGCAAACAAAATGTTTGATGGAAATAATACTTTGGTCTCTTTGATCAAGATGAAAATCCTAAAGACCTATTTCTATTGGACATTGTATTCATGAATAAAGCTAAAAAACATCTAAGTAAAGACCATATTAGGAGGCCTTTCAAGTTGTCAAGTTATCAACTAGTAGTGCTTTCAAGGTGAAGGCAAGTTATATTGGGAGATACATTCACTCTTGTGCATGATTGAAAGGTATCTCTTAGTAGATACCTTGAAGGTACCTGTTGATTGGAATTTTGACACAAATTAGAAACATACTTCCCCTTATCTTTTTCCTTTAAAATAAATGGTTGTGGATTCCTTTGCCCATCAGATTATATTGGCTAGTATACATAATTTATGTGAATTGGCACACCCATCTTGAATTTATTAGTTGGATTTGGATTCTTGCCTTTGTATGTAATTATTTCCTTAGGGATAAGCCATTAATTCAACACATTTTCCATATTATTATCCTAAATCTATAAAACTAGCATATGTTTATCAAAATAAGCATCTGGTATTGGTAGTGACATATACCTTTGAAAATTTACTCTGAATATGCAATCCACAGTCATTTGGTTATGTATATAGTACAAAAAATCATCATGCGTAACCTTGCCTACAAAGAAAAAGTCTCAAAAGAGGTTGATGTATGGCATGACCTTGGGCTTGGATGTAGTCAAATGCAATCCTTGTCTCTTAAGTGAATGACCTCTTCTTTCTCTGGTACCCCTTATTCATTTTTTGGCTAAGCCTCGGTCCCTTCTGGTGATGACATGTGTCATCATGGTACTCCTTAGGAAAGAAGGTAATTATTATTTAAAGTAAAGGCATGCCATTGGCCAAGGGAAGTGGGCCCCATTTCTAAAAAAAATTATAGAATCAGTTCATAGGGAGAAAAATGTCACTATAATGTTTCTTTTAAGCATCATGGGAATCCCAGAGGTTACTTCATAGATTATAATTTCATCCCACATTTGTAAAGCTTTCCATAGGAAATTGTTCATCAAGAGTGAGAGTTTTAGGCATCATCAATATCCACTAAGATATTCCTTCATGGGTAATTTGAAGGTATCTCCTAGGAGACACCTTGAAGATATTACAAACCTAAATAACACTAGGCAAGTTCAATCTTGAGGTATCTAATAGAAGATTCCCTTGAGTGGCTTGTAATACCTTTATGGGTAACTTGAAGGTATCTCCTAAGAGATACCTTGAAGATATTAAAAGTGTTGTCTCCCAAAAATAGCTTTCATTTTTAGGACAACATTTGAATTATTTTGGTCTTACAGACCAAAATTGTATCTTCCATTTTCAAAATTTTGTCTTAGACATTCAGATTCCTCATTTTCAAGGCTTCTCAAAAAATCTACAGACTTTGCTAGTCAAGTTCAATGGATTTTACATGATGATTTCTATAGATTTTGTATCTTCAGATTCTACAAGATTAGTTCAGAGCTTTGGTTTAATTGAAAATATTCATTGGCAAGTATCCGAGCACAAAAGGAGACCTGAATCATTGAACCGTTGAACCATTGAACCAATTTGGTTCAAAGGTTCAACGGGTTCAAAGTTCAACAAGTTCAATGTCTTTGGCAAGAGTTAAGCACTTCATCAAGGTTCAAAGTTCAATCACTTCAATAGGTTCATCGACTTCCAAACATTTGGTCAAATTAAAGTGACTTGAACCGTTGAACCATTGAACCAATTTGGTTCAAAGGTTCAATGGGTTCAAGGTTCGATGGCCAGTTCAACCAAAGGAATAGTTTAATCGATCGGTTCAACCAAGCAATTCAATGCTTTATTTCACTCAGATGGTTCATTTCCTTTGTTTTAGCATCTTTTAGTTCAACCATTTGGTTCATCAGTCAGTTTAAGGCTTTCATTGAACTATTGAACCAAATTTTGGTTCAACATCCAAGTTTAACGGGCTTCACGACTTCTACAAGAATTTCCATCAGCAAACATCAGCAGCAGGTTCAACGTTTGGTTCATCCTTTGGTTTAACGTCAAATGGTTCAAAGGCGGGTTCAATCAAGCGGTTCAACACTTTGTTTCAACATTGAACAGTTCATCGGATTTTTTCAAAAGGCGTTTGGTGCGCTTCGTTGAACTATTGAACCGGTTCAACAGATAGGTTCAATCAAATGGTTCAACTGTCAGTTCAAAGGCAAGTACAAATATTTGGTTCAATGCTTAATTTATTGGCCTATTTTATTCGTTGAACCATCAACTTGAACCATTGGCTTGAACCATTTTGGTTCAAATCCTTGGTTCAACTAATTAGTTCAATGTATTGGTTCATCGGCTTTTTGGTTCAAAGGTGCATGGCGCGCTTCATTGAACCTTTGAACCGGTTCAACAAATGGTTCAACGTCCAAGTTCAAAGGGGTGGTTCAATGTTGAAAAGAACTTTTCTAAAGGACAAGTGCCCTTATGGAGGACACTTCATCGACCAAAAAACCCTTCAAATTTTCAAAGGCTTGTTCAAACACTTGTTCAAATAGTCCGCAAGAATTTTCCCCAGGGAAAATGTCCGTAGAAAACGTCCACAGGGAATAGCCCAGGGAAAAGCCCAGGGGAATTTGCAAAGGGCCAATGAAGGACCCTGAAGGGTAAGTGCCCTTGTTAGGGACTCTCAGTCATCAATTTGAAGACACTTCCTAAAGTTGAAGGATCATTTCTCAAAACCTGAAAGGGCAAGCCCAATCTGGAAAAGCACCAAGCGGAAAGCGAGAAGAAGACCAAGGGGTGATGCACTTGAAGACGTCAAATTCAACACAGTTAACTAGCCATTGGAAACATAGTGACGGGCATGCAAACTTCAAATTGAAGACAACAAAATAACTGTTGATCCTTTGAACATACAAAATAGAATACATTCACAGATTTCAAGGCCAAGACCAGCAGAAAGAGGGGAAAGAATAAAATAGCAAGCTGAATCCAGGACCCGATTCAATTAATCAGAAAAGGAGGAACAATGAAGATAAGATCAGACTGCCAGGCAGACATTGAAAGTTGTAAAATTTCAATTGCATGACTTGTTTATCTACATTGAGAAGATCAAATGGGTAAAAGGCCCCAAAATTCCAGCTTGCCTTCCTAACATTTCCCAATGCATCATGATGTATTACTGTTCCTGAGTCCTTTTTGAAGTGGCTATATAAGGGACTTTCTTTCATTGTAAAATGATCTTCTTTTTGATAATCTAAACGAAACTCTATCGAAATTGAGAAGCATCATTGAGACTTTGTGCTTAGTCTATTTATCATATTTTGTTAATGAAAACAAGGGGCTTTTTTAGACTTTGTGCTGTGATATTTTTTTTTGTTTCATTAATTTAATAAGCAGGATTAGTAAATCTGTCAAGAAGGTGTCTTAAAGAATCAACTGTGGAGAGACTTTGTGGCCCCATAGCTGCCTTCAGTGTGTTTGATTTTTCATTATTGTGTAAAGGACTTTGAGAAGACTTTGAGCTTTCATTGCCCTTCGTATATCACTCTTGAGTATTTCAGGTGCAGACTTTGTGTTGTGTCTTCATTTGCTGGTTACCATAATTTTAGTCATATTCTACTTTTATTTCTAGGAGTATTCTGGTGGCTAGTTGAATAGTTATTCTAAAAGAAAAGGAGTGTTGTCTATCATTCTCTTGAGTTTTTCCTTTGTTTTGTTTACATCATCGCTGAAGAAAGAGAGATGGATGTCTAGTCTTACCCTTGAGTATTATTTTCTATTCATACATATACATAGCATATCCATAGGGAACCTCCCCTTGATGAGAGGAGAGAGCAGTCTCCTTCTGATGTGATAAACTTACACATTAGGATGACTAATCTTCTTGCTTTAGCTGATAAGACCTATTTTGTTTACCAGTACGCTGATAGACAAAATATTCAACCAATAATTTTTAGTGACTCCGCTGGGGATATACCCATTATCCATTTATATTTTATTCATTTCATTCACCTCCACACCATAGGAAAAGAATGCACAATTTAAAGCCTCAAGCTTTAACTGAAGCAAAGTTAAATCTTTTCCAATTTTGTTTTATATTTGGCAGATTCAAGGTATACACGAATCCAAAGGGATAAAGGTGTCATTGATCCTGTGTTTGAGTTGGTACAACAAAGTGATTTTGATCTATTTCCTTCACCATCTCGTCTGCAATGAACCAAGAGCTTCCCTCCTACTAAAGCCAGATCTCCATTACCAGATGAAGTATCTACTTCTGCTATTGATAAATCTGTGCCTATAATTACCCCTTTAAGATTTTTTATCCCTCCTTTTCAGAATCCTATAATGGCAGTTCAAGGTCCCTGGGGTAATGATTTTGGCCCTCTCAATCTTACTCCTCTACATGAACTTCCATGCAGTTCTAGGAAGAATTTACCTAAATTCTATGGTGATGGGAAAGTTCATCCTGACAAACACATTGCAACATTCAGTATAGCTTGTGGAGTAATCAGAGTAGAGTTTGAAGATGTAGCAGTCAAGCTTTTTGTTGAAACACTACAAGGTCCTGCTGCAGATTGGTTTTACCATTTATAGTCTCGATCTGTGACTAATTGGAATACTTTGAAAGCTAAGTTTGAAGCCAGATTCAAACTTGCAGAAGATGCACATACACTTTTGGCTCAACTTACACAAATGAAAAAAGAGCCACATGAGCCTATGAGAGACTTCATAGCTAAATTTGACAAGTTGAGAAATAGAATTCCTATGGTTGCCAGACCTACAGCTGAGAATCTCAAATGCTTTTTCATTAATTCTCAGCTACCTGAAGTCAGTTTCCTCTTGAGACATGCTGGCCAAATAGATCTAGCTGCAGCTCAACTTTTAGCCACTGAAGTAGAAGATGATCTCATCTTAGCAGGGAAAATAAGAAGAGATCCTAATAGAAACAAAGCTTCATCATCTTCTAAATTTGCATCTACAAGCACCACAGATCCAATGGTGCAAAAATTAGCTAATGAGCTCTTTGCACTCAAAAAGCAAATGGCTCAAGGAATGTCTTTTGCTCCTACATACAGAAGGACATTCCCAAATCAGTCATATTAGGGCAATGTTTCTAGAAACCAAGGACAACAAAATCACCTTCCTCCTCCACAAGGAAAACTTCCCTTGGAAGCTCCTCCAAATAATTCAGTAATATGATATCTTGAGACATAATTAGAATTTTCTTATCAGCTTGAATTAAATAAAAAAAATGATGTTGATATCATTAAAGACAATCAAGAAGAATCAGCTGGCGACTCCCATATTGGTTTCCTAATATCAGGATGAACCCGAAAGCAAAGGAGAAAATTTAGATGGATCATATGTAGTGTTTACCAGGTCTAAGAACCAATCAGTCTAGCAGACTGATAAAGAAAAGACAGAAGAGCAATCATAGCCATCAGTCATAATTTCCAAGCGTGGGACAGCTCTACCCTTTCAACCAAAAGATCTGGTAATCACTCAAAAAGTAAATACATCTGCTACGTCTTCCCCTTCTACTTCTAATTCCTAAACCAGCCCACCTCCCATCCCTTCTAAAACTCAGAAAGCTAAAGTACCATTCTCTGTACCTAGCTCGATTCAACCATTTGACATAATTGATCATGTCAAAAAGACAAAAATACAAATGTCTAAATTTGAGTACTTGCAGTCCAATCTGGATCAACTAAATAAGCTAGTCCAATATGCTAAAAATTAGACCATCCCTATAGGACAAAAGGCCAAAAAATTGACTTTTGATTCCCTAATAAATACGCCTATTCTAAATAATCTTATTATTACTCCTTCAACTATTTTTGGAAAAATAGAACCCTTCTATGTTTCCCTGTTAATCAATGGCCACAAGCTGAGTAATTATATAATAGACTCAGGTGCATCTGACAATGTCATGCCTGCCAAAGTTGCTGAGTCTCTTGGTCTCACATTGACCAAGACATTTGGCAGATGTTTCTCCATGGAGAACAAGCAAGTGCCATTGCTGGGACAAATCAAAGATGCCTAATTTACATTCGCAGCCTTTCTAGACAAAAGGATTAAAATGAATATATTAGTGGTTGACGTCCCAGCATCTTATGGTATTTTACTTGGATGGAATTTCTGTAAAGACGTGGGAGGAGAACTGAACATGGATCTATCTGAGGCAAGGATCCCTGTCCAAGGCGTAATGAAGAGATTACTTCCTAAAAAGGAAGCAAAGTATGTAGTTACTAAGACATCAGCTCCTGAAGCTCAAATCCTCTTTGAATCCGCAGGTATGGGTAATTACTTTTTATATACAGATCATGAAGAAAGACCCTCCATCTCTAATGAGGAAAAGTATGAAGTGAAGACAGTGTCTGATGAGATTTGGACTCTAGAATTTGACGGTAGTTGTTCTTCTACTAGTTTTGGAGCCAGAATTATTTTGATATCTCCTCAAGGAGATATGTTCCCTTCATCATATAAGTTATAGTTCAACAATACAAATAATACATCTGAATATGAATCGTTGTTGTTGGGCATGAAGGCTGCTCAAGAAAGAGGTGTCAAGTGTCTTCATGCTAAAGGGGACGTCGAATTAGTGGTTTGCCAAGTGAGAAATTCATATCAGACCAAGAATAAAAGGCTGCACCATTACCGCAATCTTGTTTGGGATCAAATTGAAAGCTTTGATGCTTTCAACATTTCTTCCATTCTAAGAGAATCCAATGATAGAGCTGATGCACTTGCTATTTCAGGAACTCTTTTAGTTCCTCATTCTAATTTTAAAGAAGCCAAATATACCATTGAGCTGGTTTATAGGCCGAGTGTTCCTGACAATGCTGATCATTAGCAAATTTTCAATGATGATAATCAGATTATTGCCTTCTTGGAAAGAAAAAACAATTTTGAACAACTATATTTTGAAGGTAGCAAATCTCAGAAGTCTGAATTTATTTCTGAATCTAGTTCAGATATCAGTGAAGAATTCTTACAGCTAGAAGGAAATAAAATTCCTAAAGGCTTGATTTCTCTTGAAAAGCTATTCGACAAGCATGATAGATTTGTTAAGCAATAACAGATAGATTCAAATTTCTCTCAAGGATTTGACCAAGTGAATCTGACCAATGAAGAAAATCCAAAAATGGTCAACATTGGTAAGTGTTGTACACTTGAAGAAAAATTCAAATTTACTTCTTTGCTTCGTCAATACATTGATGCCTTGGCATATTCATACGAAGATCTGAAGTCTCTCAGTCCTGATGAAATTTGTCATCATATTCCTCTCAAAGGTGATTCAATGCCTTACAAGCAAAAATCCAGACAATACAATCCAAAAATTTTAGGTACAATTATTTCTGAGATTCAGAAAATGTTAAATGCTAGAATTATTTTTCCAATCGATCATTCTACATGGATTGCGAATATAGTTCCTTTAAGGAAGAAAATTGGCAAAATCCACATTTGTGTTGATTTCTAGAATCTGAATCAGTCATCTCTGAAAGACAATTACCCTTTTCTAATCATGGACCAAGTGCTTCAAACAGTAATAGGATCAAAAATGTTATCAATGCTGGATGGCTTCTTAGGTTATAACCAAGTTGAAGTTACTGAAGCTGATCAACACAAGACTGCATTCATCACGCCTTGGGGTTCATTTGCATACAAAAGAATGCCTTTTGGATTAATAAATGCTAGCACTACCTTTCAGAGAGCTATGGATATGGCTTTCAAAGATGAAATTGGCAAATTCATAGTTGTATATCTTGATGATTTAACTATCTTTTCAAAGCGCCGATCTGATCATATGCGCCACTTGCAACAAGTTTTGGAGCACTGCTGGCAGAATGGTATTTCTTTGAATCCTAAAAAGTCTATTTTTGGAGTGACAGAAGGGAAACTCCTTGGACACATTGTGTCCAAAAAAGGCATAAAGATTGATTCAGATAGAGTCAAGTTTATTCAAGAGTTGAATTTGCCTGCAAGTAAGAATGCTGTTCACTCTTTCTTCAAAAAAGTGAATTTCTTATAGAAATTCATCCCTGAATTTGCTGAGAAGACAAGACACATTGTAAACATGATGAAAGGAAAGACTACCTTCAGCTGGACCAAAGAAGGCAAATCAATATTTCAAGATATCAAGGTCGCTATTGCTCACGCCCCTACCTTGGTCTGCCTAGATTACCACAGAGATTTCATTATATACAGCTATGCATCTGAGCATACTCTTTCAACGATTCTTGTCCAACAAGAAAAAGAAGGTATGGAATCTCCCATCTCTTTCATGAGCTGCCCTCTAAAAACTCATGAAATAAAGTATTCAAATATAGAGAAGCATGCCTATGCCTTTGTAAAAGCAGTAAAACACTTTCACTTCTATATTCTGAATTTACATACTACTACCTTAGTTCCTGACAGTACAGTCAAGTCTATATTAATTCAGTAGGAGTTTGGCACAAAGAGAGGTAATTAGATTGCAAAGATCCAAGAATTTGATCTGGATATCAAGCCAACAAAGTTGGTCAGAGGTAAAGGTCTTTGTCAATTAATGGCTGATAATAAGCCAGAAGATACATAGCTTGAAGAAGCTAAAGTAGACAATATGCCAACAATCCTTTTTGTTTCTACTACCAATGAATGGTATTCAAATATTGCCTATTTTCTGACTTATGGAGAATGTCCTGCTCATTTGTCTTACAAAGAGAGGAGAACTATCAGATTGAAAGTTGCCAATTTCGTCCTTTGGGACAATGGCCTGTACAAAAGAAGCATAGATGGATTTTTTATTCGCTGTGTAGACAAAGAACAACAGACCCAACTCTTGAAATCTTTCCATAATCTAACTTGTGGAGGACATTTTTTTGCCCCTGTGACTGCTCACAAAATTCTACGAGCCAGGTATTATTGGCCAACTCTTTTCCAAGATGCACATAAATGGGTAAGGAAATGTGAACTTTGCCAGCAAATTGTTGGAAGACCCAAGTTGGCTGCTTTACCTCTCAAGCCAGTAATCATAGAGAAACCTTTCCAGCAATGGGGACTCAATTTTATTGGGAAAATAAATCCATCTTCAAGTGTTGGACATGATTATGTCCTTACAGCGATTGCTTATTTCACTAAGTGGGTAGAAGCAATTCTGACAAAGCATGCTACTTTAGAAGTTGTATGCAACTTCTTAAAAGAGAATATCATTTCCAGATTTGGAGTCCCACTCAAAATTGTTATTGATAATGTAGCTTGTTTCACCTCTCAAGAAATCATGCAATTCTATTTTAATTATGGAATTACGCTCTCTCATTCTTCTAATTATTTTCCGCAAGGGAATGGACAAGCTGAGTCCAGCAATAAAAATTTGGTAACTATTATCAAGAAACTTGCAAATGATAATCAAAGGACGTGGCATAAAGCATTGGTAGACGCTTTGTGAGCTGATAGGATCACGCCAAAAAGGGCAATTGGTATGTCTCCTTTTCAACTTCTCTACGGTATTAATGCTGAGATACCAATCACTTTAGAGTTACCAGCCTTGAAATTGGTGAAGGCCATTGAAGATCAGACATATGAGAGTTCTCTTGACAAAAGAATCATGTGCCTGAATCAAATGGAAGAACAAAGAACCATGGTGGTGGACAAAATTGATGTTCATCAAAATATGATAAAGAAACTTTTTGATCAGAAGGCCAGAAATCATGATTTCCAGATTGGGGATAAAGTTCTATTGTGGGACAAAAGAAGAGAGCCAAAAAGAATGCATGGAAAGTTTGACTCCTTTTGGAGAGGCCCATTCACAATTCATCATCACATGGGTGAAAACAACTTTTTGTTTAAATACCAAGATGACACGCTCTTTTCTCTGCCCCATAATGGGCAGCATCTGAAACACTTCAATTCTTGAAGTATCAGATCATTGCCTTTGTATATATGTATACTTGTACAGTTCTAATTTCTATTTTTTTTGTTTATTTTCATTTTTGTTGCCTTTCATTTCTGGAAAGCATGACTCCAAAACCCAATGGTACACTTGAAGACACTGGAGATTCTGAATTCTACTCCTTTCAATTTGCTTTATAATTGACAGAAGTTCCCCAACTAGAGCCAACTGTTGTCTCCCAAAAATAACTTTCATTTTTAGGACAACATTTGAATTATTTTGGTCTTACAGACCAAAATTGTATCTTCCATTTTCAAAATTTTGTCTTAGACATTCAGATTCCTCATTTTCAAGGCTTCTCAGAAAATCTACAAACTTTGCTAGTCAAGTTCAATGGATTTTACATGATGATTTCTACAGATTTTGTATCTTCAGATTCTACAAGATTAGTTCAGAGCTTTGGTTCAGTTGAAAATCTTCATTGGCAAGTATCCGAGCACAAAAGGAGACTTGAATCATTGAACCGTTGAACCATTGAACCAATTTGGTTCAAAGGTTCAATGGGTTTAAAGTTCAACAAGTTCAATGTCTTTGGCAAGAGTTAAGCGCTTCATCAAGGTTCAAAGTTCAATTGCTTCAACAGGGTCATCAGCTTCCAAACATTTGGTCAAATCAAAGTGACTTGAACTGTTGAAACATTGAACCAATTTGGTTCAAAGGTTCAATGGGTTCAAGGTTCAACGGCTGGTTCAACCAAAGGAATAGTTCAATCGCTCAGTTCAACCAAGCAATTCAATGCATTATTTCACTCAGATGGTTCATTTCCTTTATTTCAGCATCTTTTAGTTCAACCATTTGGTTCATCAGTTGATTCAAGGCTTTCATTGAACTGTTGAACCAAATTTTAGTTCAACATCTAAGTTCAACAGGCTTCATGACTTATGCAGGAATTTCCATCGGCAAACATCAACAACAGGTTCAATGTTTGGTTCATCCTTTGGTTTAACGTCAAATGGTTCAAAGGTGGGTTCAATCAAGCAGTTCAATGCTTTGTTTCAACATTGAATAGTTCATCAGCTTTGTTTAAAAGGTGCTTGGTGCGCTTCATTGAACCGTTGAACCGGTTCAATAGACATGTTCAATCAAATGGTTCAACTGTCGGTTCAAAGGCAAGTACAAATATTTGGTTCAATGCTTAATTTATTGGCCTATTTTATTCATTGAACCATTGGCTTGAACCATTTTGGTTCAAAGCCTTGGTTTAACCGATTAGTTTAATGTACTGGTTCGTTAGCTTTTTGGTTCAAAGGTGCTTGGCGTGCTTCATTGAACCTTTGAACCAGTTCAACAAATGGTTCAACGTCCAAGTTCAAAGGGGTGGTTCAATGCTGAAAAGAACTTTTCTGAAGGACAAGTGCCCTTGTGGAGGACACTTCATCAACCAAAACATCCTTAAAATTGTCAAAGGATTGTTCAAACACTTGTTCAAATAGTTCGTGGGAATTTTCCCTGAGGAAAATGTCTACGGGAAACGTCCACAGGGAATAGCCCAAGGAAAAGCCTGGGGGAATTTATGAAGGGCCAACGAAGGACCCCGAAGGGCAGATGCTCTTATGGGGGACTCTCGGTCATCAATTTGAAGACACTTCCTGAAGCCAAAGGATCATTTCTCAAAACCCGAAAGGGCAAGCCCAATCTAGAAAAGTGCCAAGTGGAAAGCCAGAAGAAGACCAAGGGGTGATGCGCCCAAAGACGTCAAATTCAACACAGTTAACTAGCTGTTGGAAACATAGTGACGGGTGCGTGAACGTCAAATTGAAGACAACAAAATAACTGTTGATCCTTTGAACATACATAATAGAATACATTCACAGATTTCAAGGCCAAGACCAACAGAAAGAGGGGAAAGAACAGAATAGCAAGATGAATCTAGGACCCGATTCAATTAATCAAAAAAGGAGGAACAATGAAGATAAGATCAGACTACCAAGCAAACATTGAAAGTTGTAAACTTTCAATTGCATGACTTGTTTATCTACATTGAGAAGATCAAATGGGTAAAAGGCCCCAAAATTCTAGCTTGCCTTCCTAACATTTCCCAATGCATCATGATGTATTACTGTTCTCGAGTCCTTTTTGAAGTGGCTATATAAGGAACTTTCTTTCATTGTAAAATGATCTTCTTTTTGATAATCTGAACGAAACTCTACCGAAATTGAGAAGCATCATTGAGACTTTGTGCTCAGTTTGTTTATCATATTTTGTTAATGAAAACAAGGGACTTTTTCAGACTTTGTGCTGTGATATATTTTTTTGTTTCATTAATTTAATAAGCAAGATTAGTAAATTTGTCAAGGTGTCATGAAGAATCAACTGTGGAGAGACTTTGTGCCCCCATAGTTGCCTTCAGTGTGTTTGCTTTTTCATTGCTGTGTAAAGGACTTTGAGAAGACTTTGAGCTTTCATTGCCCTTCATATATCACTCTTGAGTATTTTAGGTGCAAACTTTGTGTTGTGTCTTGATTTTCTGGTTACCATACTTTTAGTCATATTCTACTTTTATTTCTAGGAGTATTCTTATGGCTGGTTGAACAATTCTTCTAAAAGAAGAGGAGTGTTGTCTATCATTCTCTTGAGTTTTTCCTTTGTTTTGTTTACATCATCTCTGAAGAAAGAGAGATGGATGTCTGGTCTTACCCTTGAGTATTATTTTCTGTTCATACATATACATAACATATCCATAGGGAACCTCCCCTTGATGAGAGGAGAGAGCAGTCTCCTTCCGATATGATAAACTTACACATTAGGATGACTAATCTTCTTGCTTTGGCTAATAAGACCTATTTTGTTTACCAGTATGCTAATAGACAAAATATTCAACCAACAAAAAGGACCATCAAGGTAAAGGAAAATTTTAAAGGTAGAACGAGGTAATTATTTAGATCTGAAACTACTAATGTAATAGGGAAAATTGTTAAACTAAATTGAGGTGGAAAGAAGATGTGCGTAGGAGGACCTAAAATACATGCTCTCACAAGTATTAGAAGGCCCTTAAAGTTATCAAGTTATCAACCAATAGTGTTTTCAAGGTGAAGGAAAGTTCTACTGGGAGATACATTCAATGCCCCTTTGAATGTATGATAACAACATTTAGGTGTCAACTAGAAGATTCCCTTAAGGGCATTGAAGTAAACTTGTAATACCATCATGGTTAACTTGAAGGTATCTCTTATGAGATGTCTAGTAATTAAAATTCACTCTTGTGCATAATTAAAAGGTATCTCCTAGGAAATACCTTGAAAGTACCTATTGATGGGCATTTTGACACATATTAAAAACATACTTACCTTCATCTTTCTCCTTTGAAATAAATGTTTGTGAATTCCTTTGCCCATCAGATTATATTAGCTATTGTACATAATTTATGTTGGTTTGGTCATACCTTATCATTTTAAATGTGATTTAATGTATATATTATGAAGATTTAATATGTATTTTGTATTATATTTTAGAATTAACATTTGTTGATATACATTTAATCACTACATAATGACAAAAAAATTCATGAACCAATGCAATATGTAGCTTGCATTTTAAAAAGATTAATATTTAAATCATTTCAATTATTTTTCAGATTGTCTTTGAGTGAAAAAGGAATTCCCACACTTAAAAGACAAAAGAAGGTCTCACTCAAAGATAATTTGGATAAAAGGCAGAAGAAGGCCTCACTCCAAGAGAATTTAGATAGAGTGTCGTTTAAACTACCAAAACTCAAATTGAATCCACATCAGCATCTTATATTCTATGGTGATGACAAAATTCCTCTTGCTGATTGGTATTTTGAATTGTATAGTTCGCCAAACATGCATGTAGATATATACTTGTTTAGCACTACAACAGGGAAGGAATCTTCTTCAATTGGAATAATCCTTGCCTATGATAAAGATGTACTTGAAGATGATCTTCAATTCCATCTAATGGAGAAGAGGGAATTATCCATCAAGCTACATCTAATTTAAATAAATTTACACCCAGTAGAATGGAATTGATAAAAAAATAAGTTTTCTCCTTCTTTTGAAACATTTGGGTTTCATTTGAATAACTATGATAACCTTCAAATGTCTAGGTTGATAGATAGAGATAATTTAGTCATTAAAATACAAAACATGTTGAAAGAAAAACATGAACAAGGGAAAACAACCTATTCTACTTGCCATCATGCAAACATTTATTTAAGATACCCTATAGTCATGATAGAAAAAACATTAAAGAAAACAAGACAAGCAAGGGCAACATATTTTTATGCAAATTTGAAAGAGGTCATACAAGTACTCACACCAGTGGAGAAAAATAAGATCAAACAAAAGGTTGAAACACTTTTATTGACAAAAGCTTCTGATCAGATAAGTAGTAAATTCTCTACATTGTATATTTCCTCTATCAATTATGCCTTGAACATTTCTATAGATCTATATAAATTGGGGGATACTAATATCAAAAAAAATCTAAAAGAAAGAGGGGTGAATGATAAATTCATTCATTTGTAAAACATAATGAGGTTTCGATGAAAGATTCTTTGTTAATTCCTTTGGATCCAAGCAACCCTTAATGTATTATTGAATCAAAGGAAGTCCTAGAAGATATGATGGATAAAACAATCATAAGGTTCAAAATTGTAGATGGCCAACACACAATTATAACAAAATAAAGAATTCTTTCAGAGGAGGAATATAATTCACTATCATTGAGAAATAAATGTTCTTTTAGAAGGGCAGTATTTCTAAAAACTTGTACTCCATTCTATATTGTGCATAAAATATGTAACCAATATAATGAAGCCAACGAAACAATTTATAAGGCTTCATTTGTAGAAAGATTTTAATCTGCACGTGACCTTATCAAACTGAGAGGTTGGAAGAATCTTGAAATAGGGGGAAAAAGATGGAAGAAATACATGAACAAGATAGACACTTGTTCACACAAATAAATTGTTCAGCACAATAACTGTAGGAGAGAAAATGCCTTCTTTTCATGGAATAGCCTATTTGGGATTGTTTTGATAAGGTGTTTGATTTGTTTGAAAGTGGCACTTTACCTAGTTTAGATAAACAAGATTTAAATCTGATTTGTATAATAGTACTTAGAAATATTCAAGGGATTTTAGACAAATAGAAATTAAAATTAGTAGATTTATTGGAAATAGGGTCTATTTCCTTCGTGAAAACCCTTTGGTATAATAACATGGATACTTGGTGCAAAAAGGTGGAGATGGAAAGTAACATACTATCAAAAATTATAGATTATTTCACCAACCATGATATGACACTGCCAACAAATAAAATAGTCACACTTGAAGAGGTAATGGAGCATTATACAATTTTTGTGAAAAGGTTTGACGATTTGTGTCTCCTGAATGAAGGTATTTCAAAAAATAAAAAAGGTTGGGAAGCATTATCTCAAGATTCAATAAGCATATTGAAAAATTATCTGCATAATGACGGTGGTCATCTTCCTATGATAGATACAAAAATATTCAGCTGCCATTATGGCCCCCCATGTCTTTGGCCATCCATTTTAGAAGATTTTAGTGAAATGTTCATTCTTGGTGTGAACATTTATTTCAAAATTATTGATCTTTTAAATCTCATTGAAGTTTTTAAGGAAGAACATATTCACCTATTTCTTCAAGGATTTATTAATAAAGTTATTATTGTGGACTTTAATGTATTTGTCATCCATAAAATAGAACATTGGTCTAAAATTCAGACCTCTCTCAAGAATCTATGTGTTGTTGATTTCTATTACATGAAAGATACAGGTGTCATATAATGGAGTCCATATAGTAATGGATTTGATTGGACACATATTACAGGTATCAATTTTTATCAAGATCTTGATTATTTTCAGCTACAAGGTTTTAGTGTCCATTCACAACAAAGTAGATTAGAGGAAGGTTTTGAAATCTATGAAGATGTACCAACATTTGAAATGATTGGTTCAAACAAAATAGGAAGGCCATTCAAAAATAAACATGATAACATCTTTTGGGAAAAAATTATCTCTACTTTCAATGTTTCAGATGCATGTGACATGTAGGGATATATATAGGAGATGGATTGGTGCATTATTTTACAAAATTACAATTTTTTTTTATCTTGCATTATAGAAACTAAAAAAAAAAAACAATTTTTAATCTTCAATGTCAAAATTGTTTGACAAATTCAGAGCAACCAATAAAAGAACAATCACTTCGATCAATACTGGATGTATAACATTTTTAATTTATTTTATAATCATGCTTAATTTTTCAAATATAACATCTTAAAAATATTTTGGTGTGTATGATTTATTCTTCAAACCTAACATCTTAGAAAATTTTCAATGTGTTGCACTAATGACATTGCATGCAAGTGAAGAAACAATAATAACAAAATATCATATCAACAAACATGACACATTTTAAGTTGAAGAAGGTAAGATAAGATCATGCATATTTTTTCAATTATATAATTTTGTATTTGTCAATGATTCATTATACTGACATAATATTTCTTTGTGTCTTTATGTGTCAATTAAAATAGTTCACAATGCAGCTCAAGAACTTTATGTCTCCAACACAAAAACCCGTGACACAGCTCTGCAGGTTGGTGCCTCCATAAAAACAACACAAGGTAAAACTCTAAAACAAGACACATTAAAAAAAAAAAATAATCAAAACAATTGATGATGAAAATTTTTAGTTACTACATTATTTAATACCTTGTAGGGAATAAAGAACCAAAGTTTTAACAAAAGAGTACACTCATAAAAATTACAAAAAGGCAAAAAAAAAGGTGAAAACCCGTTTCAATAAATGTGTAACTATAAAATTTCATACAAGTCTAGAATATATTAATTATCTTTATTTATTTAAAAACATTACAATTGAATTTTTATTCATGGATAGGAGATTGCAAAAGACAACAAAATATAGACTTGCATTAGCTTGGGATTTAGAAGTGTGGATTCACTTTATTATTGTGTAGATTTAAATGTGGTTTTATTTACCCATTAAAATTTTGTTTACATGTTTCATTTACCTATTAATGTTCATGGCCATGGAAGTTATATTGTTTAATTGAGCATGGCAGCTCATCACTATTCATCTAAAATGTGTTTAATGAATGTTGACTATAATTCCTGAATGAGTTAACATGAATGATAATATAAGTTGCCAATTCTTGTCTTTGTTCTTTAATATGTGTTTGAATGGATCTCTGTATGTTTCAATGCTGAATGGTTTGACAATTCTATCTTTATGTTTGCATTCTACTATCACTAGTTATTTTCCCAGCTATTTCAATACTACAAGTGGTTCTATCATTTAGCATTGTAAGTGGTTGCCACTCTAAGTGGTCTGTCAGTTCCTACATTACATGCATATTTATGTTAAAAAAATGGTAATAGAAATGGTACATTCATGTATAATGAGTATAGTTACAATGTGTTTGAGCATGTATTTATTTTTATATGTGTTTATATGAATCTTTATAATATTTAAGGAAATGCAAAAAAATGAATCAAATGAAATGCATTATGTTTTTATGTTACAATAAGAAATGAAAATAAAAAGTGCATCAACGACCAATATACTAACATGTAAAACATTTTTTTAGAAAATTACCATGTTATATTTATTATAATATAATATTGTTAATAAATGATTCATTTATTTTTTAACAAATTGTAAACATTTCAAAGGAAGAGCTGAAACCAACTTCTAAAAAACTATTGATTTTGAGGTTGGATGACTTATTATTTATTGTGCACAAATCAAAAGATATGTAAATGCATGATACGAGAAAAAAATAAAATTATAAAATAGAAAATATGTCTTACCACATTTATAATCATTCCAAAGAAGTTTTGAAGGTGACACTGTAGTCTTTTTCTCACGTTGGTATTTGGTCAATGATAGAGGACAATCATTTGAGGATACTCATTCAAGCCATGGGTTACATAAGTTCAAATTTCATGTTTGTTTGTAGGAAAAGATATTTTAAGACATTCAATATAAACATAAAAAAATTGGATGAAGTTATTTTTGAAGGGACCTTTGGAGTTGATTTTTCAATTACCAACACATTATTCATTGATTGTAATTCTTAGAATTGTGTTACAAATAAAAAATAAAAAATGAGTTATGTTACGTCAAGAGATATATTGGAAATGGAAGTCAGAAAGATGAAAAGGATTAGATAATCAAAATGACGTCTATCATCACATTCTTGGGAGAAAAAAAAAATCCATGCCAACAACTGTGAACCAATGTTTAGAAAGATGTAACTTTGCTATGTTATGATTCTTTCAAATGTATATGTTGATTATAAACTATAATTCTAGTAATAAACATTATCATCAATTTCATACAAATCAATTCTAAATTATGTCAAATATAGTTTAATTAATTTCAAATTAATTGATTCTAATTTAGAATTACTTTGATCTGGTTAAGTGTAAGTGATACTCCATCGATTTAACTTTAAATTAACCAACTTGATCCATTATTATATTAACACTTGCTCATAAAGATATTCCCAATGAACAATAAACAATTGTCAAGATATTTTATTATGTAGATGAACTAGATTGTTTAATATATTTTCATCCATAATTTGGCTAGTCCAATCTATTCAAAATGATATGCTCCCAAATGGTTTGAAATAATTCAATTTATTTGGAATATATAAAACATATTTAAGGAGAAAATATTATCCACTCCACTTTAATGGGTATAATTTCAAATTATTTAAAATATCCCAATTTAATCTAAAAGATCTATGCTCAAATGGGTTGAAACAATCTAATTCATTTGGAATAAATAAAATTTATTTGGAATAAATAAAATTTATTTGGAATAAATAAAATTTATTTTTGGAAAATATATTCTTCACTCCATTTTATAGGTATAAGTCTAAATTATTTAAAAAATCACTGATAAACAATCTAAGAGTGCCAATAAAATGTTTAATATAGGGGTTATAAAAGTTCCTTCACTAACTGGAATGATAATAATTTCCTTGTTGACATCACTCCCTTTATCAATTTTGATAAAGGACACCTTGCACAATTAAATGATAGCCTTATTAATGATGATTCAAATTTAGTTTAAGGGATTAGATATCAACTCGTGCAAGGATATCATTAACCTATCCTTTCTCAAGGAATTTCAAGTTTGACTCAATCTAGCTTCCCTCAATAATAATTTATTTATCTTTATTTCCAAAATGCATTACAGTTCCTCAGGGTTTGAAATGAGAAGCTTGGAGAAGAAGTTTACAGAAACACATTATGGGTGGAGACCAAGATAGATTCAAACCCATATCTTGTGAGGACATCAAATTAGATGAGTATGTCTGACATAAGATGGTTAAAAGAGTGTTGGCTAGTTTCATAGAATGGTTGGTAGGACATGATACTAGACTGTCTATGGATTTTACCCAAGGATGGAAGGATTGAGAGGTTTGCATGCATAGGCTAAGAATTATGATAGTTGAGGAGCTTATTAGGGAGATAATAGGCATGAACTATGATGGGGTCAAATATTTTAAGGATAAAAAGAGGAAGGAGGAACTCATCAACATTTTCTTTAGCAAGGAGAATAAAAAACCCAAGGCTATGCCCCAAAAAGGGTATGTGAGGACTGACCTACCGAGAAAGTGGCCTGATGTCTATCTACAGATCATGCATTACATCACATTGGAGGGAAAACACATAGTAATATTTTATCATCACTTCCTCTTGCTTAACCAATTCAAGGGGCATACTATCAGTGTTTAATTTTTCCTTTTGAAATCCTTGGAAGCTATTTTTATGAATTTTAAGTGCAACCCCGTGACAAATATTATCCATTAAGGGATTATACTATTATTGGTCAAGAAAGGGGAACCGTTATAGGCTAAAATTATCTTGAAGGTGATTGACATCCCCAATAATCAGAATGAATCTGACATGGAAGAGGGTTTCTTTACATAATTTGAACTTGATAAAGAAGGGAAGGATCAGATTGAAGGAGCCATAACTAAGTTTTCATAGGAGGAATCCAAGGTGAAAAGTAAAGATGGGGGATTCTTTAATATGTCTCTCCCATTGATAGTAGATAATGAAGGGTTATTTATCCAAAGAACAAGGATGAAATTAAGCAATCTCTTAATAATGTTTTCCCCAAAATCTTGATTCAAAAATTACTTTGCAATGAAATAGCAGACAAGGTCAACAATCTCAAAGGCATCCTACATCAAGGGATAGAATAAATGAAATTTGTAAAAGAAGATGTAAGTTTTAATGAGTCTATTCCCCAAGGCACTAACACTTCTCAGAGGAATGAAGAGGAGAATCATAGCAAGGAGCCTAAAAAGGAGGAGGAACCTAAGCTTACCAGTCTAAAGGACAAGAGGCAAGCCAAAGAAAAAGATCAGTCTATTAGGAATTACATTAGAGGGAAAATGAGCAACAAATCTTAGGAAAGTATCGAGGCCAAGAAATGGGTCATCTATTTCAAATTTGACTAGTTGGTTCTTTTTGTTTTCTTTTATCTAGTTTTTTGGTTGAAACTTTTCGTATATTACTGGTGGTAGGGGGTTTTTCCTGTCAAGATCTTGTTTTGTTTTGTTTTATTGATGTTCACACTTATCTTTTGGATCTTTATTGTATGGGTGTAGGTCCCATTTAATCCAGTTTAACCTATCTTAAAAATTAAAAATAAATAAATAAATATAGCCTTATTCAAATTGATCTATGCCCAAATGTTGTGAAACAATCCGATTTGTTTCAAATATAACAAATTTATTTTTTGAGAAAATTCTCTTCACTCCACTTTAGTGGGTATAAGTCCATATTATTTAAAATAGCCCAATTTATTCAAGATGATCTATGCCCAAATGGTTTGAAACACTCCAATTTATTTGGAATATACAATTTTTTTTTTAGAGAAAACATTATCCACTCCACTTTAGTGGGTATAAGTCCAAATTATTCAAAATAGTCCAATTCGTTCAAAATGATCTATGCCCAAATAGGTTCAAACACTCTAATTTATTTGGAATATAAGAAATTTTATTTTTTGGAGAAAATTTTATCCACTCCACTTTAGTGGGTATAAGTCCAAATTATTTAAAATAATCCAATTCATTAAAAATGATCTATGCTCAAATGGTTTGAAATAGTCCATTTTATTTAAAATATAAGAAAAAAAATTTGGAGAAAATTTTCTCCACTCCACTTTAGTAGGTATAAATCCAAATTATTTTAAATTGTCCTTAAAGCTTAAAACACTCATTGTTATGTAAGTGGAACGCTGAGTTTAATGCATTTTGAGGGTTATGGAAGTAATGAATTTACACTTGTTTAGTGATAACATTTGATATCCATTATCTCAAGAAGTTGTATCCACTTACCATGTTTTATGATGTGCTTAGACCTTTTTATGAGAATCCATGAGTGAATGGCATGAGATGTCTAAATTATTTTGTAATCATTTTCTTCAGAATATGTCAATATGATTGAATTAGCAATGGAAAAATTAATGTTTTAACCACTCTCAGGTATGTTTGTGAAAACATGGATATATCCAGCCACGTAGTTGGTTGTTTGTTATTATTACTTCCTTTGATGTATATCTTGCTTCAATGGTCTTAATCATGTTTGTTATTCCAACTCATTCTTAGAGGATAATCTCTTATCCTAGCATTAGTTGTAGATCAATATGGAGCTTGGTCATTATCATTATCATTATTCATGGATTTTAACATTGTTAAATTAATGTTTTGAGTTGATGATAGTAATTTGGTATTGGCTATTTTGAATTAAATACTTTGAGCTAGCTGAATTTTAATATTGTATTAGTGTATTATTGTAAAAGATTATTATTGGGTTATTAGATTTTTGAAATTAATAGTTTGATATTCCAACACTTGTAATTTGATTATTGTTTGTATTTCTATTTCATAAAGCAATGAAAGAGCACATTCTTGATAGCATAATCAAACCTTGCTCCTTATTTTAGAATTGAGTTGACATTGTTCTTAATACTTGCACTTATTATTAGCAGGATTTGGGCACTAATTTTTTTTATTAGTCCCAACAATTTAATTTGATGACTTAGCCTATTGGAAAATTTTAAAGGTTGTATACTAGTTGCTCATGTTTTTGTATGACTATAACGGATCATATTTATGCTCTTGGTCAATAGAATGCTGATGGAATTCTTTTTATTTAAACTACTATGTCATTAAATAATATTTATGGTTTGTAAGCTAAACTCAAATTTAGGTTTGGATTTAGCATCAATTGTGAACTTATGAATCATATATTGGTCTCTATTTGATTAACTTGAACATCTTTTTTATTATCAAAACATGAACCCAGAGATAAGTAAGAGGTAAAATAGATATTTTACTTCTATTTCTCTCTTACAAATGGTTCATCTACACCATGTGGAGGTTTCACTCTCTTGGCCATTTGTATGCTTCCTCGATGTGATTATAACTTGTGTGATGCCATCCACCCATGAACAAACATGTTGTGCCTGATCTAAATGCAATTTTGATATCATTGATTTATTATCAAATTAGTAAAGCATTATAGTGCATAGACCTTGAGTTAAGGATCATCCAAATGATTCTGATGGGTAGCTCCACTTATGGATAAAATGTATGAGTTATTTATTTCTTCAATTATTTAATGTTATTACAAAATTTTAATTAAAACCCGCACACCCGCCCCACGCCCCCCACCCTCCCCCGCAATCATGGTAGCCTTTATGATCATTGTGTATATTAAGAATGGAAGCAACTGTTTGTATATTATTTTCTTAAGGTTGTGATAATTAATTGTTGTGATATTATGGTCTTATATCTGATAGTGTCCTTACCATGTGAATAATGGGAGTTCAATAAATTTCTAACCTTATGGATCATGGTATAATGATCAAAAAGGGGGAATGAACCGTAACCATTAAAGTCTCATTGAATGTTTAAGGATTAAGATGGTTTTTAGAGCCTAGTTTTATGATTTAGAATCATTAAGTGTTGAGGCTTGCCTCTTGGGATATTGTAAATCTTATTAAGAGGATATTGGTATAATGATTCTTCCATTAATGATTTTGTTTCATGATTAACCAGTTATACCTCCCTTACTTCTAAATTTTATGCTTGAGACCTTTATGAGAGGGTTAATCATGGGTACTTTACTTTTTTTTCAGATGGGTTATCCTAGCCTACCGGTATGAACCTGAGTTTGTGGTCATAATCGTATTGGAACTACATCCTAGAGCAAATAATTCTTATATCTTAAAGCATCAATCCATAACTGTAAAGGGAAATCTAGTTACTTACTTAGGGTTGAGGATTCCTAGGTGGTCCATTAGGGAAGGTCTATGCTTGCCACAAAGCTTGAAGGTTATTAGTGTGGGCCTACACACTAATACCATCTGAGATTCATACAATATTGAGGGTGACCTACTTCTCTATGGACCCTCTATGGGTGTTCACCCCAAGCTAAGTGTTTAAATTTAACCAATGTGGTTTTAGGGGTATCTGGATGCTATTTTTTGGCTCTAAATTGATGCACATTGCTATAAGAAGTTGTGTAGCAGGTTATTTTTATTGTTTCATTTTTAACTCTATTGAAAAACTCAAACAATATTTTTTTGGGTTGTTTCATCTAGTATCAGAGCCTATGCTTAAGGTTTTAGGTTGAGTTTTGACACATTGCACTGATTTTTGGCATGTGCTTGAAAAGTTGGTTGAGCTTTTGTGTGATTGTGCATACCTTACAAAGGGATTATGTTTGCATAATATACCTTGGATGGTTTTAAATACATATAGTGTAGATGTACACATCCTTATCAAGGCTTATATTACCATCTTGTACATGTATGCCTTATGATGGTTGAATACCACATGTATGTCTATGTTGTCTTACTAAAACTAAATTAAAACCTAGTTTGATTGCATGCATATTAAAACATGGCTGGAGTTTTATGCCTTTTATGATCTAGTAAATGTATTTTATGCTTGAGAAATTTATGTAATGACCTTTATAAGTCACTTAGCCTATTGGATGAATTAAATAGAACTTGTTTATGTAAACCTAAATTTCTAGAAGTTCCTGCATGATGGAATGTATGTAATTATATGTATGAAAAAATTGGTAAATTTATACAAGTGATCTTGTGATGCTTACCCATGGATTTTGTTGGGTCAATCCTTCCCTTATCAAATTGTATTAGGGCAAGCATCACTTGTCAACTATTGAATTATATGGTCAAGTCAATGAGAGGCTAGTGATCATCAATTTTCCCTTAGAATTGAGGGAAGGATGTTCAGTATCTATTGTTGACTTGTATGGGTGAGTCATTAGTAGATGTTTAGAACATCTTGACCTTGGGAAGACCAAGGGTTCAAACCTAGAGAGATATGTAGGGTGAGGTTGTTTGATTTACTTTTGTAATTCAGTGAGGCTTGAGATGAGGGATCATAATGAGTTGAAAGAGCTTGACCTTATTTATGTATTTGATCTCTTTTGAGTTAGATAGAGAAGCATGTGGATCCATAACTCCAAAGGGATGAAAATAAATAAGTGTGTGGGGATGTTATTCCCTTTTTTACACCTTTGAAGTTGTTTTGATCATGGATATGCTTACATATGTGATGGTTACTTGATCATGGATAGGTTGATTTATATGAGGATGTCATGTTGACCATGGATATGCTAGGTCCATGGGGATGTTATCAATGATTCTGGGTAAGTTATGCATCAATGAGGATGCCTATTAGGAAACCTAGCTATGTTTTGTCACTCATGGCATGTCTATTGTGATATAGATATGCCTTACATCCATGAGGATATGTATTATGAGTTCAATTGAAATTATTTATTGAGGAAAATTGTAGTTTCCTTATTAGTGTTATAGAATTCACCCATGCCTTGGCTAAGTCCACCCTTTCTCAAAGTGATGTCACATCAAGGAAAGTATTACTATTTAACCTTTGACTTATTATATTAAGTTAACTAGAAAATAGTGATATAAGCTTGTTCTTAGAATCATGAGATAATTACTTAGAAACCATTGATAGCTTGCATGGATGAGCTATCTAGTGTTGTTGAGGTATAATATCATGGAAGGTCCAAGGATGAGGCTTCAACCTAGAGGGCCTAATGGGGTGAGTATGATTGACTTTATTAGGCAATTTAGAGATTTTGGGGATCTTTTATTATTATTGATTGGCATAAGCCTTCTATCCATGACATGCGAATCTTGTCAGTAAATTTCCAAAAATTCATGGACATAGATTTTATAGTCCTTACTGGAATATGATCTTCCTGAAAGGAAGGTGATCATGATTAAGATCCTTGGGAATGATTATATGTGTTATAGGATGGATATTTGGTGTCATTTGGATGACATCTAGACATTAGGTGACCCGATGAGAGTTGTTGACCCTTATGCTTCATGTCATGTGTGTTAATTATTTTGATGTGAAAGTACCTTGGAAAATTTATTAAAACCCCTAAATCGTGTATGAATGACTTGTTTTCATATGGATCCTCCTTGTATATTTAATTATTATGGGTCATGTAACTATTACTTTCTATTGATTTTTTTAAATCATGTTAATTTGTGTCTTTACTATACCTTGTGTATGTAGTTATCCTTGTGGAATTTCACATACTTGTTTTTATATTAGCACTATTGTACAAGCATTTTATAAATGTGTGTATGTTGTTAACTATTTTTTGTAAAAAAATAGTTAACAACATACACACATTTAATCATTGTGTAAGGGAGTCTCCCGTTTCCAAAATTAACCATGTGAACCTTATTTTAATCTATGTTTTAAAATTATAGCATGAATATTTTATGTACATGTCTTGGAATAAATGTGATTCATGTTGTTAACATATTTGGTATGTGGTAATATGGTCATTAACAAATCATTTGATGTGTTTTCCCTCTTGAAACCAACTTCTATTAGATTTAATTTTTCAGGGTATAATGTCATATTGTGTAATCCCGCATTCACTACTCTAGCATTGAGTAGTGGTGAAAGTATGAAGTTGAGGGTAGAGAAGCACTACATCCACAAGGATTTTGGTTGGGTATGGGCCAAGAAGTGGAGTCTCTCATAGGATGAAAATCCACTTTTCCCCTTTGAATAATTATCCACCTAATTCATTCAGAGGGTGTGCCATGTGTGCCATGAGTTGGCCATGGAATCTTAGTGCATAATGGTCACTTTATGGATTTAACATTCCTTTAGCCACCTCTTAGAGGTTGTGGTAAAAGAAACCATTGTGAAGTTTTATTGTTTTACCCTTTTGAATCACTAACTGGTCCTATAAACTTGGATATTTATGTAAATTGGTAAGGTGGTGATTGCTAAAATTCATGCATGTGTGGACCTATAGGTGAAACCATGTTTGGTTAAGTTATTGTCATTGTCATAATTATTGGAAATATTTTGGGATGAATATTTCTATTTTTTTAAGAAGCATTATTGGAATGTATGTTGATTTTGTACTATAATAAACTAGCACTAAGCCCTGATTATGTGGTGTTTAAAATCTTAGGTATCCACTTGACTCCTAGATAGAGTGATAAAATTTTAGTGATGTCCTAAGATAATTGTTTTGGGTAGTGGAATTGGTATCCCTAGAGTACCATATGATCTCACGTGTATGTTAGAGAACATGTTGTAAGCCTTTGGGTTACATGTGATGCCTGATACAGCTTCTTCAATGTTCAACATGGTTAGTGAGGGATGCTATACTAACTCCTGAATGGTTAATGATGTAGTAGAGTAACCATAATAGTATGGATTACTACCCTTATTATATGAAATTCATTGATGAATGTTCCTAGGATTATGCATGTAGCATAATGGAATATTCCACTCTTTATTTGTGTTTCTAGTTGTAATATGATGGGATTGGATGATTAGTATGCATTGTTGCCATCGCACTGGTAACTATGTTATAGATAATATCAGGTTCTAACTTCTTACCATTGGCACTTGCCCTCTTTGTGGTGGCTATAGACACCAAAATTGTGTCGACTCCCCTTGGTCCCTTGCACACTTTATTAATTTAAAATAAATTACTTATTTTAAATTAATGACATCATTCTAGACACCTCACCGTGGACACCTCACCATGGACACATCACCCTAGACACCTCACCTCGAATACCTCGCCCTTAGACCATTCATCACCCTATGACTAATCATAATTACCTGAGACCTATTTCAACTCCCCCACTAATTATCGCACCTATTAAACCTGCCTTTGGACCGTTCAACAATGACAACTGAACTTGGTAGATGGAAGAACGGGCAAAAGTCTAAAAATAGCCTTTTAACCCATTCTTTAGCCGCTGACGTCGGTCAACAGTCGACCAATGCCGGCGGTATCACTGATGTCAGTTGCATAAAACTAGATTTTGCCCTCGAATTCACACTGGAATGCGAATTCTCTTGCTCCCAGGATCCAAATTCTTTTACTCCTTGACTCTTTATAGGCATCATAATTCTATCATCACTCTCATGGCTAAGAAACTCTACATCAGTCACTCCACACCTGACTGAAATGTTGCATGAAGTCTCCTACATCAGTCGTAACGAAAACAAGTCTTCTACACTTCTGGTTCTCCACCAAGAGCTAAGTATTCTTCTGGTTTATATTTTAGTATTCTTAGAGTGCATTGGTAATTAGTCCATTAGCCATTTCTGAGTACTACTGAGACCAAATCCAGCTTTCTTCCAAAGAGGTTGAAAAGCCTTTCTTTTATCCTGACCCATTTTGATAACCTGTCCCCTACCTTTGTCCTTCCTAAAGACTCTGTCCATTGTCCTGCATCCCTGCACAACCCTTTGGAATCTCCCAGACCATTCTGTTGACCAAAGACATCAACCAAAAACCCATCTAAAAGCCCATTGCCCCTACCGACGTCGGCAGCATAACCGATGTCGGCAACATTAACCAACCGATGCCAGCAGACTAACTGATGTTGGTGACTATGACAGATCGACAAAAGAATACAAGTACGCATTATCTCTATTTCTTTTGCCTAGCCTTTCATTATTTCTCTTTATCTGACATACTTTTTATCAACTAGTGGACTGTCATCCCTCAAGGAAGTCTTTGCACTTCTGGGACTGAGCTTTGCTTGGTAGTCCACCATATATCTATCTAACATTTTCTTTATTTAAGTCTATCTTATCTACAGGTGTCATCCTCCACAGCCAAAGAAGAGCTCCTTCAATCATCTGGATACAGTGCGCAACTTCATCCGGGTATCATCTAACCCCTGACCATTATCTTTAGTTTCTTTCTTTCTTTTGAATGTAAACAAGCAAAAATGAGTAGAAACATTCTAGCATGCCCGATGGGACCCCTGGAGTTTTCCTCAGGTTCATCCTTTTTATTCTAAAGGCAAACATTCATATAGGTGCATTAGATTCTTTTCTTGCATCCTTTTCTTCTATCTCTTTATTTTGAAAAGAAACCATAAGCACCAATTAAAAAGAACCTCTTTCTTTTTCTTCTTGTCACCTTTTTCCTGCATCTTAGAGTAGTGAAGTTCATACTCTTAACCTTTTATCCACTTGTCTGCATCTGAACAAACATTTCAATTTGGGCTAAAATTAATTGCACTTCATTCTTGCTTGAATGCATTTTTAGCTCATCTAGTAACATTAAAATGCATTATGAATAAATCGTAGTGCACATATGTTACACAACCTGACCACATTCACAATCAAACATCTAAACATACCTGAGACAAGGCTCGACTAGGATTTCATCACCTAGCGGATACCTTACCCTTCCTGGTAATCCTACTTGGACTTCACTACCAAGGGAAGAACCCACTCTGTTCTCTGACAGAGTATAAACTATAGGGGAAGTATATATTGGCTAAGCGACCCAGCTTGACTCTGGGCTCGTGAAGTGAGGGGAGCAAGCTCCTAGCACCAAGCCACGTACGGAACCTAATACAAATTTTGAGCACCAAAACTTAACCCGAAACCAACCTTAGACTGCCTCTTTTAGGACCCGTTCTAAAATCCCAACTTCTCAAACACATTCTTCTAAGGCATAAGCCAACATGACTCTAAAATTTATTCTTAGGAATTTAACGTTTAGAGGTTGCTTGCCTTCATCTACTTTTATATTTTTATCTAGTTTTTTGAGCTAGTAAGGACGCATTATTCTGAGCTCCAAAAACAACTCAGAACTTTCTTCTTTCTTTCAAAAACTTTCAGTTCTCTGAGTTTCTGGAAATACACAGTAATCGACATCAGTTTTTCCACCAACATCAGCAACTATCTTCACTGACATCGGTTATTTGACCGACATCGACAACTTACTTCACCGACATCAGTTTTTATACCGACGTCGGTCACTATCAAATTTTTTTCTCAAACAACAAGCTAAAAACCTGACCTTTTTGCTGTTAAAAACAAATTCTGGTTTTTTGAGGCTGAAACATACAATTTTTAGAACCTGAATCTATTTTTCCTTAGATGGTTTTGACACATAGTCAAACCAAAACTCTTGTTGACCATGCAAGGCAACAACCACTCCTGCCTTTGCCTTCTATATCAAGTCCCCAAATGGAGTATAATTTAGAAACTAAACGTACTCCTATCCAACCAACCCCAAGTCAACCCCTATTATTCCTGAAGGGGACCAAGACTTTGAAAGGTTCTTTGACCTCAATGTCAAGGCTCTTCAACACTATCTTGTGAGAAGCCAAACGCGAGACCCTTCAGGTAACCCAATTTATGGGATGCCAACTTCCTTAGTTGAAACGACAATCATATCAACAGCCTCTGTAACCCAACCTATGGTCACCCAGGCCATTACCTCAACTAACAACCCGACCATGACGAATCTTCAAAGTGTGGCCTCTCCTTTTGTTTCTAGACCTACCTCCATTGGGGTTTCTATACCCCCTCAACCACAAACGATTCAACAAAGTTATACACCATTCCAGGACTTAATTGTCTCCATTCCACCTACTCTTGCACCCATAAACACAAGAGTAACTACCTACCCTTTGGCTAGTGTTACCACCATCCAACCACCTCTAGCGGCATACAGTCAAATTCTACCTTCTAGCTTTATGACACAACCACCCTTGACTTCAACATCAGTCCCTATGACTAGTTACCAATATGTTGCGCCTATACAAGCACAACCAACTATGTCATACGCCCCTCCAAACACCTTCCAAATGCCTTACAACCTAGGGGGCACCCCACCCGCAAATCCATCAACCGATCTAATCAAGATGTTGATGGATAAGATGTCTAATCTTGAGACATCCATTTCGGGTTCAAGAAACGTTCTCTCATATGAACAAATTTGTAATGAACCTATTCATCCTTCGGTCCCAATCTGACCATATCCTAGTCAGTGGGAACTTCCCAAGTTTACTCGCTTTCAGAGTAAAGAGGACCCACAACAACATCTATGAGCATTTAGACACACTTGTTACCTTATATCACATAATGATGCGTTGTTACTATGCACATTTCCCATGTTGCTTTCTGGCGCTACCCTCAATTGGTATAGTTCTATTACCAGTCACTCTCTTTTTACATTCACTCAACTAGCTCAACTTTTCCTTGACCACTTTTCAATTAACATAACTAAAAAGGTCTCCATCACGGACCTATACTCTATCAGATAATTCGATGATGAATCAATAGCTTATTTTGTTGCTCATTGGAGAGGCTTAATCAACCAACTCTCCTTTTCTTTACCTCAACCTAAGCTCATCAAGCTCTTTTCACAAGCATGTGCTAAGCACATCTCATCTACTTTGCGGGTCCAAACATTTTGCACATTTGACGAAGCTTTCACCATGGCTAAGAAGCTTGAACTCCGTGCTGTCGAAGAAAATAAAGTCAAATTGTGTAGTAAAAACCCCAACGCAAAATCAAATGACCCTTCTTCCAAATCTTCTTCTTCTAATTCTAAGTCCAAGGGATCAGTGAATGCTGTGGTACTTAGATCATCATCATCGACCACAACTAACTAATCTGAACCTTCCAAATCTCAAAGCATTACATGAAAATTCTAACAACGATACGTACAACGTCAATATACTCCAATAGGAGAATCATATGCGTCTGTGTTGGATAAACTAGTCAAACAGGGAGTCCTCAACCTCCCCCAAATTCGACCACCACCTTAATTTGATCCCTCACATGCCATCCCTGCATGGTATAGGGAGAATGACTTCTGTAATTATCACCGTGTCAAAGGCCATGACACAGACAATTGTAAAACCCTCAAGAACATCATTAAAGACATGTTAGATAAAAGTGATCTTGTCTTAGATAACCCAAACGTGCCGCCTAACCAAAACATAGACATCTTTAGACAACCTTTCCCTAACCATCCCCCTAGTCAAAATGACATTCAGACCACAGCTGAAGACCCCCAAGAGCATAATATATGCACGGTCGATATGGTTTTGCCTTTCATCCCTAACCAACCTCTTCCACAAGCCAAAGAGGTTAGTCAATCTATCCCTCCACCATAGGAAGAAGAGCCTTCTTCTCTTAATAATCCTCCATCTACCTCTCTTATATTGGAGGACGCTTTACCCATACCAATGCCACTAGCCCCACCTTCATCCTTCCTACTACCAATGGAGGACCATACCTTTTCTGCTCTTCAACCGCAAGTAGAAGGTACAATCATCCCTGCCCTCTATCCTCTTGAGGAGTCACATTCTCCAATTCCTTCTCCACCGAGAGAAGAACCTTTCTCTTCACCTACTTCAACCGAAGAGGATCCAATAATGGCTCTCTCTCACCTTTGGCCTGAGATTGCCGCATCTAACACATTCCCACTCTTACAACCACCCAAATATTTTGAGAAACCAATTATAAAGCCTAACACGATAGCTTCTAAACCATTCTCTCGACTAGCTGAAAACTTAGGATTTCTCCATTCAAAGAACTTAGAACATGAGGCATTATGGGAGTGACTCAAAGCTCCTTATCTTACACATCCCATCTCAAGTCGTACTGACAACCCTCCTTTGAAAAAATCTCCCAAAGTCTCCAATGAGGACCAGGTTTCTACTTCCAAATCTTCAAAAGCTCAACCGTCCACATCTAAACCAAAACCCTCACAAACATCCACCATACCAAAACTGGTTAAATCTCTTGGTGTTCACCCCATTTCTAACCTCGCTCACCCACAAGTGAAGGTAGATTTGAATCTTGCCTCTCATAATAGTAGTCCTCACATCGTATTAAAGAAGGCTACTAAACCACGTTAGAGAACTCCTCCTCCACCATCATCATTGCCCTCCATTTTGGGCCCACATCCTTCTACCTTAATAGGAGTGCTCCCTACTCCAACACCTAACAAAAATAAGTTGCCTCCATTACTCCTTTTACCCACAAAAAACATACCTCCTCTGAAAAATTTGGCACCCCTCACAAAGAAAGTGTCGTCTACATGAGTGGCCACACCACCAACCCAAAAGGTGGTACGAAAATCTCTCTCAACAACTCCAAAACAAATGTCATCAACACCTAGTGCATCAACAAGCACATAACCATTAGTGGGTTCATATGCTTTGATACTACGCCGACTTTTGCAAACTTCTAACATCACTCTTCCACCTATTAAACCATTTCAACCTCTCAGACCAAAACCGTCTTGGTTCGATGACACTAAAATTTTCCTATATCATCGCACACCTGGACATGACACTAAAAATTGTTGTGCCCTCAAGGTTGTCATTTGCCATTTCTTTGAGAAAGACACCCTTCTTGTTGAGGATACTGTCAAAAAATCTCTAACACCATCTAATGTCTCTCCAACCTCTCCACCTTCATCAGGATCCCATCATCAGACTATGGTCCCTTTACCTCCTTCGCCCCCTTTATTCGAGATTAACACCATTCATGTGGCCACTAGGTCACAAACTTTAAAGGATAAAGCAAAAGAAAAGTTTCTATTCCTTGGACCTACCCATTTGTCAAACCTGCTCAACCACCAAAACCCAAGATTTCTATCTTGGGTACATCCCAACCCACTTCTTCGAAAGCAATCCATGATTCTATGGTGAAACAACTTCACCAAACTCCCATGAAGATGACTTTATATGACCTCATTCAAAGCTCTCCACAACATCATCAAGCTTTAATCAAAGCTTTACAGGCAATGGAGGTCCAACCCGAGGACCCCCAACCACTAGCTGCCTTAGTCTAATCATTACCCACCATCACCTCTATTACTTTTAGTGATTCTGAAATTCCTACCTCCAACTTGGAAGATCAGGATGCTGCCCTTTTCATCACAATTTACGTCGATCAAACTCACATTAAGCGAGTTATGATTGATGGGGGTGCCAACATCAATATCATTTCCACCCATGCCTATGACCAATTATCCCTCCCAAAGAATTGTATGTCAAAGACTGACGTAATTCTTCGATCTTTTAATGACTCCACCGCCACTACCATTGGCACCGTCATCTTACATATTCATGTTGGCCCACGAACAATATGAGAACTCTTCTACATCATTGAAGGGAAGTTCCAATACAACATGTTATTAGGATGACCTTGGATCCGTGCCATTTCCTGTGTCCCTTCTACATTACACCATTGTGTCAAATTTGAACACGAGGGTCATGTTCATGTCATTCCTGCAGACCCCTCCCCTTTCAAGACATGCAACACAACTTATCGACCCAACGATGTTCTCATTCCTTTAAAAACATCGACCCAAACACCACCTCCACCCACGAAAGCTTCAACAAGTACGCAAATAATGGTTACACCTACACCACCTCCTCAAGTGACAACAAAAGACCCTATGGAAGATACCTTCCAATGTCTTTCACTTGGGGAGTATTGTTTACTCACCTTAGACATGTTTCAAACTCCTCAAGAGTATGGACAACTTCATCACAATCCTAGCTATGACCATTGTATCGAAATGGTTGTCCCTTATGGTCCTCCCAATCTTAAAACAAATCTCATCTATGGAGGGCTAGATCGAGCTCCCACTAATGGGAATCCTCTTTCATCACCCTAACTATTTACGTCTGACTTCTCTTTTCTTGGCAACCCAAACTTTGCTCATATCTATCTTTATAGGTGTGCATGGAAGGGCTTTGGCTTTGGGCGCTATGAACAAGGCTCCCACCAACCCGTTGAACCACCAAATGACGAGGCCATAAAGAATGCCAAGAAGTGACATGGCTTAGGTTTTGAAGACCCTACTAAAACTCCTAAGAACTCTCACCCCGAACCTATCATAGAACAATCAACTCCAAACTCACCTATTCCCCCATCTTCACCTACGGAGTCATTGGTTTCCATCCCTCCTAGTTTTTTTTTGCATAAATGCCATTCACTTCGAACCTCTAACCTATCAACTAGGTGGGGTATCTAGGTCTCTCCCTCTCATTTATCCAAACATGATAGATGATGAATCTACTACCATCAACACTATGCAATGCGTAGATGATGACACCATTCTCACCTACATGGGTGAAGACAACTCCTTCATTCAACGATCGCTTCCTTCAGAAACACAGGTCATGTTAAATGAATCAACCATTGACATTAACTTGCCATCTTCTGATGTTCCTCACGTTTTAAAGATTGATCAATATTTAGACGCCTAGGAACAAATTGACTATACCAAATTCCTTTCAGATCATAGCAAAGCCTTTGCTTGGACCTATAGCGATATGCCCAGCACCGACCCTAACATTGTCATTCATAACATTGTCACAAAACCAGAGGCTAAGCCTGTCAGGCAAAAGCTTCATAAGATGCATCCTTGAGTTACACTCCTTGTCAAGCATCTTCTCTCCGTCTCCTTCATCCAACCCATTGATTATCCACAATGGGTGTCAAATATCGTCCCTATCACCAAAGCAACTGGGGGATCCAAATCTGTACTGACTATCATGACCTTAACCTGACTTGCCCAAAGGACGATTTTCCTTTACCTAACATCGACCAACTTGTTGATCTTATGGCCGGTCATGAGATGCTATCACTCATGGATGGGTTTTCAGGATATAATCAAATCCTGATTGCACCAGAAGATCAACACAAAACTACTTTCATCACCCCATGGGAGACTTTTTGCTATAACATCTCTCTGACATGAATCTATTATCACCGCGACTGAATACTTCACTAAATGGGTGGAAGCTATTCCTCTCATCTCCACTAAATTTGACAAAATTATCAACTTCATCAACCACTACATCATCTGTCATTTCGGTGTATCTCACAAAATCATCACCGATAACAGTAAATCATTCAAAAACAAAACTATCCAGAAACTTTGTGACTCTTTTGGCATCAAACTCAGCTTCTCCTCACCTTATTACCCATAAGCCAATGGACAGGCAGAGGCTTATAACAAAATCTTAACCAAAATCCTAATTAAGGTGGTCAACGACACTGGAAGGGATTGGCACATTCACATTCCCTTCACTTTATGGGCCTACCGCACTAGCATTCGAACCCCTACGGGTGCTACACCTTTCTCTTTAGTGTATAGAACTGAGGCTGTCTTGCCTCTTGAAGTAAAAATACCTTCTCTATGCATCTTTTTACACGACATACTTTCTAACGATGACTTTCGTCAAGATCGATTAGCTCAACTTGAGTTACTTGACGAATGTCGTCTTGCCGCTCTTAATCATCTTCATATCTACCAAAACCACATCAAACGTGCCTATAACAAAAATCTGAAAGACCGAGATTTCAAAATCAGGGATCTCATTCTTAAAGAAAACCAACACGTGACCAATATGGAAAGAAGTAAACGAGGCAAGTTTTCTCCTAATTGGCTCAGACCTTATATCATAACACACAAGTATGGATCAGGAACTTATCATTTGTCTTCTCTTGAAGGCCGGCCAGAACCTAAGCCTCTTAATGCCTTGCATCTTCAACCATTTTATTGTTAGTCAAGTAGTCATTCACTTGACGTTTAACTTGAGCTCATCCCTTGAGCAATCCCCGTCATCGTTATTCTTATTCCTCTCAACCCTCAACCCTACAAACATTAGTCAACCCTTTTGTCAAGCATGAATGCTTTGTCCTAATAAAAGGGAAACCCTTAAACCTCTATAGTCAAGTCCATGACCAAAGTCCAGTCCAAAACAAAAACATATAAAACTAGGATGCCTATTCAAAGGTCATAAAACTATAACTATAGACTGCTCCCTCGAAGGACAGCTGCATAATTTCTGTAATTGATAGACTGCTTCCTTGAAGGACATCTATTCAAAGACATTCAACTATACAAAGCAAAATATAGACCACTCCCTCGGAGGATGGCTATGCCCAAATCTTGCTACAAACAACACTCTCTCAGAAGCTTCCTGCATTGATCAGCTTCACATATGACCACAAAACAAAACAACATCCCCACGTAGACTTCCTGCATTGATCAGTCTACCCAAAAAAAAAAATTGACTAACAAACTATTAAGTCATGGACTTGCCTATAGTCATTCTCAGGGTCACCTATAAAAGGGGAAAAGTTATCCTTGCTAAAAAGGGTTACGCTATCTCACATCTCACATAATCAAACCTATTACCCCAACATACCCAAAGGATTTTGAGCTCACTTAACATCAAGTGATTTGAATACTTCTCTAACACAAACAATGGTCAATGACGTAATGCATGAACGGGGTTTTTGTTTGCAACAACCCTATATATGCTATCATTATGGTCCTTATCAATGAAAGGGAAAAACACCTTTCACTTCTTTTGTCACATACAACCAAATCATTTTCTAACCAAACCAAACCAAACCAAACCAAACATTTTCAGACCACTAGCATGACATAGCCCATTCACACTAGTTTCTATAGAAAACAATACACATAGAAACTATCAACCCAACATAACCAATGTTACATAATACACCATAAAATAATATGGAAAAGGCTATAACATCATCATACCCTTCATCATTTTAACCATGTACCATCACACATATGGGAAGTGCTAAACCATTAACATGACCAAACCAACCTATCAACCACTTTGACCCTTCCTCCCTTTCGAGAGAACTACATTGGCCTGAGGCCCTTAAAATAGGGGCTATGTAGGCAGCACTTAGTTGACATGGGGTCTTTTGAGGTTAGCTCAGCCATCCATTCGTTCATTCGTCTACCTGATGGACCAACCATATAACCTTTAACCATGACTTAACCTAGTCAAAACCAATCCATAACCTACCCTCTTCTTCCCTTTTGGGGAGAACTACATTGGCTTGAGGCCCTTTAAACAAGGGCTATGTAGGCAACACTCAGTTGACATGGGGTCTTTTGAGGTTAGCTCGGCCATCCATTCGCCTGTTCATCTCCCTAATGACGTCGACCATTCCTTCGTCCATCCATCTAATGGACCAACTATCTATACCAACCCAAGATCATGACCAAACAACCAGCCTTGACACTGAATGAGTTACCTAGAATTCTCATGGAGCACATTAGAGATTGCACACATCTCCCCATCCACAACAAACTCCACTTGAGATGACTTATATCTCGACCTGACTCGACCAACAACCTTGGAGATCGTGACTATCTCCTCAGACCACGACCATTTTTGAGACAACTTTGCCTTAGTTATTTTGATTGCATATATGCTACCTCATGAATGGTTAGAAAAATTATATGCACACCACATTACGACCCTCATGAGTATTGGATCGCACCCAAGTTGATCCCCACTGCTTGTGACATTTTCATGTTTTCCAGGAGCACTTCCTAAGCCCAGGATACTTGGAACATGATGACCATTAGAGCTACAACTTTGATCGATTAACCCAATCAACTATGACTAAATGCTGGGGACCAATTATTTTGATTTTAGCACTCCTCAACCTTGACTTGTGACAATTTGACCTGACCATCACGTGAAGTGGTATACGCGCAATCTCAACTATTGCAGCGTTCACACTCCAACTTCACCATACACATCCACTATCTATCAAATCAGCACTCGATATCAAGTTACTTTCCCTCAACTCCTGCTTTGAGGGGGAATATCTCATCCCTTACCCAGAGCAACCTACACCTCATCCCATACCTGGGGCAACTTACTCCTATTTTTGTCTTGCAATTCGTCAGAATAACCAACAAGACAAAAAGGGGCAAATGTAGACACCAAAATTGTGTCGACTCCCCTTGGTCCCTTGCACACTTTATTAATTTAAAATAAATTACTTATTTTAAATTAATGACATTATTATAGACACCTCACCATGGACACATCACCCTAGACACCTCACCTCAGATACCTCGCCCTTAGACCATTCATCACCCTATGACTAATCATAATTACCTAGGACCTATTTCAACTCCCCTGCTAATTCTTGCGCCTATTAAACTCACCTTTGGACTGTTCAACAATGACAACCTAACTTGGCAGATGGAAGAATAGGCAAAAGGCTAAAAATAGCCTTTTAACCCATTCTTTAGCCATCGACATCGGTCAACAGTCGACTGACGCCGGCGGTATCGCTGATGTCGGTTGCATAAAACTAGATTCTACCCCCGAATTCACATCAGAATGTGAATTCTCTTGCTCCCAGGATCTAAATTCTCTTGCTCCTCGACTCTTTGCAGGCATCAACATTCTATCATCACTCTCTAGGCTAAGAAACTCTGCATCAGTCACTCCACACCTGATTGAAACGTTGCATGAAGTCTCCTACATTAGCTGTAACAGAAACAAGTCTTCTACACTTCTGGTTCTCCACCAAGAGCTAAGTATTCTTCTGGTTTATATTTTAGTATTCTTAGAGTGCACTGGTAATTAGTTCATTATCCATTTCTAAGTACTACTGAGACCAAATTTGGCTTTCTTCCTGAGAGGCTAAAAAGCCTTTTTTTTATCCTGACCCATTTTGACAACCTGTCCCCTACCTTTGTCCTTCCTAAAGACTCTGTCCATTGTCCTGCATCCCTGTACAACCCTTTGGAATATCCCAGACCATTATGTTGACCATAGACATTAACCAAAAACCCATCCAAAAGCCCATTGCCCCTACCAACGTTGGCAGTATAACCGACGTCGACAACATTAACCAACTGATGCCAACAGACTAACCGACGTTGGCAACTGTGACAGACCGACAACAAAATACAGGTACACATTATCTCTATTTATTTTGCTTAGTCTTTCATTATTTCTCTTTATCTGAAATTCTTTTTATCAACTAGTGGATTGTCATCCCTCAAGGAAGTCTTTGAACTTCTGGGACCGAGCTTTGCTTGGCAGTCCACCATATATCTATCTAACATTTTCTTTGTTTAAGTCTATCTTATCTACATGTGTCATCCTCCACAACCAAAGAGGAGCTCCTTAAATCATCTGGATACGGTGACCATTATCTTTAGTTTCTTTCTTTCTTCTGAATGTAAACAAGTGAAAATGAGTAGAAACAGTGGCTATTGTATATTTTTAAATTTCAAGTTTGATGATCTTGTGTATACTCAATTACTACATAACTATTTTATAACTGACAATCACTTCATTTATTTAAGGGATGCTTAAACTTGGTTACCATTATGTCGTTATCGATAACATTAGAGCCAACATTGATCTTGTTGTAGACTATTTATAACCACTACATATGCATCCCATATATTTATTATTGCATGAAACAATAACAATAAATAGTCGAATTCATGCAGTGATGGGTTTTTTGGTTAAATTTCCAAGATAGAGAAACCTGATGAAGCTAGATTTATTTCTATGTAATTATGGAACTATGGGTATTGGTTTTTATCTCTTCCATAGTAGGCTTATTATTTGAAACCAGTCTTAGCCTTGTATGCACTCTTCATATGAGTAACTTGTAAGAAGTATGTTTCCATAATGATATCCTGGTAAGGTTTATTCATTCAAACTACTAAACTAATTTAAACAACCATTATTTAACTCACCAAATTGATGGTTGGAACTCTTACATGGAAGTGCAAATAGCATTCATATTGGAGATCATGTTAAGATAAGTGTAAGCTACTATATTATAGAACACTATATTCTTTGGATGTGTTGTACCAAAAAAATGTCACTCATTTTTTGGACAACATTTAAGCTATTTTGGTCATGCAAGAAAAAATTATCTCTTCCCATTTCAAAAAATTATTCTAAACTTCAAATTTGGGAATTATTCAAGCTTTTTCAGTCAAAGGACTAACATGTTTAATAGGTTCAAAGGCTTCTACAGGTGAGTTCAATCAAAAGAACAAGTTTCCAACACTTAGTCATTTTCAGGACTGGTTCAACACCTTGGTTCAACCAAAAGAATCTATCGGCAAGCTTCTATGCAATGTTTGAACCATTGAACCATTAAACCATTAAACCATTTTTAGTTCAAAGCTTCAATGACGTCAGTAGGTTTCAATAATTAAGCACTTTTGTCAAGGTTCAAAGTTTAATCACTTCAAGTTCAACGGCTTCAAGACACTTATCAAAGAGAAGAAGGCTTGAACCATTGAACCCTTGAATCATTGAACCACTCAGGTTCAAAGCTTTAATAGGTTCAAAGCTTCAATAGGTTCAACAGTTTTTTGGTTCAACACGGTTTTGGTTCAATCGGTCAATAGAAATAAAGGAATGAACCATTAAACTGTTGAACCAAAGTTAGTTCAATTGGTTGGTTCGAGTGGCAGGTTTAAAGGAGTGCCCCAAAAGTTGAAGAGACAAGTGCCCTTGTGGAGGGAGTTTCTGTGGCAAAAGCGACTAAGGCAATAAAAACCCAAAGGAAAGCCCAAAACAAAAGCCCGTCAGAGCCCAGTAGATGCTGCAAAGTGTCATCTACTAAGCCCCATTTTACTTTGTTTCTAAGAGCTGTGGAAGTTGCCACCTATCCCTTGTAAGAGAAGCGGAATGCGACAAGTGTCTGCATTTGCAGGAGTTCCAAGTGTATCTACAATGTTTCTAAAGCATAGCGGAAGCCACCACATGTCATCTTTCATGAGACACTCAAAAGGCATCCAAAGCCTCTACAAGTTAAGAAGATGCTACCACGTGTCCTCGCCTATTTCACAGTGGATGCTACCAAGTGTCACTTGTTGGGATCGATGAAAATTGACTAAGGAAAAGCTAAAGGAGAAACAACCCTTTCGAAGGACACTTGGAAACCAAAGTGGACCATTGCAAAAATCTGAAAGGTCAATTTAGAGCTCAAACAACCCTTGTAGAGGGCAAGTGGGGAGCAAAAGGACCAATTCAAAGGCCAAACAAGCAAGGGAATTCCTTCAGAAAAGTTCCCATGGCAAAGTTGTAAAGGAAGAATTCCTTTGAACTTTTTGTTTGAAAGAAAAGTCCCTTGAAATAGAAAACCTACTGAGCCACCACGTGTCCCTCAAAAATTTGCAATGGAACATGCCACTTGTCCCTTATCAAAATGTAGTGGAAGCCACCACGTGTCATTTGTTGAGACATAGTTTCAAAGTAGCAGAATGTGCCACGTGTCATCTTTAAAACTTAGCAGAGATCACCATGTGTCATCTTTTACAGGAAACTAATATAAGTCCCAAAGACTTTCCAAAGAGAAGCTAAAGCTCGGCAGGAGCTGCCACATGTTGACATCCATAGTTTCTTCATTTGGTCTCTTTGTTAAGTAAAGACTATTGTGGGTCTTGGGTGAATGGCTAAATGCAGCGGAAGCTGCCACGTGTCATCCTTTGTAGGATTTTCAAAAGACATTCAGAATATGCCATGTATTCTGTTATAACTCTGTGGAGTGTGGCAAGTGTCTGTATTTGCATCTCAAGTTTCTTACAGGTTTCAAAGCTTCTTTTAATAAATATCTCTCTGAGTCCCACGGATGCTGCCAAGTGTCTTCACCTATTTTGCTACGGAACATACCACATGTCAATTGTTAAAACCAGTGGAAAGCGACCAAAGAATAGAGGATCGAATTGAACCAAGGACTTGATTTAATAACCAAAAAAGGAGGAATGATGAAGAAGAACAAAAAATATTCACACATAAGATATGTTTCTAGAAGTAAACCTCTAGGTGGACATTGGAGGATACAAACATTCAATGGTGTGACCCATTTCTCTATATTGAGAAAAGCAAATGGGCAAATACGCTCGATTTCAGCATATCTTCTTGAAAGAATTTAATGCAACATGATGTGTTACTGATCCCAAGTCTTTCTTAGAGGGTTATATATTGGACTATTAGGATCCCTACTCCTTAAGAGTACACTTGATTACCTTTGTATAAGAAAATAAACATGAAATTAAACCAGAAGTAATAAGTAACTAGAATTCAGAAATAGCAAAGAATATGAGATACGAGAAACAATACAATCTGTATTAACACTCTTCTAGAAGGAAATACAATGAATAAATCTCACTCTTCCCACACCTCTTGGATGTCTAGTAATTCTCCCTCAAGAGTTCTCTCTCTCAATCAATTACAACCAACTCAAACATAGAGTTGTTCCCTCCACCAGTCAGTGACAATCAACTCAATGGTTGTTTTGCCCATCTGCCAATCCACCGGTGACAATCAGCTCAATGGTTGCTTTGCCTACCTTACAACAGATCTAATTGACCTTGCTTACCAAGCAGACCTTCTTGATCTTGCACACTTGTAGATCAACTGATCTTACTTACCATGTAGATCTTCCCTGATCTTGCACACCCTGTAGATCAACTGATCTTACACTTGAGGATCTAATCCTTCTTAGTCCTTAATTACAATACAGTCCATGGGTCTCTTAAATAGATCCCATACAAACAATAATTAGAAATGCAGACTCAAGACTAAAATTAGTCTTTACATGCAAACTCACTGTCTGTCTAAAATTAGACCAGTTATAGAACACACAGATGATCGACGTCGGTCTTTATTTGTCTGGAGATGATCGATGTCGGTTCCTGTCTGACCGATGCCAGCTGACACCTAGTCGATGCTAGTTGCTGTGTAACTAGATATGACCAACATCAGTTGATCAGATCGATGTTGGTTACTTTAACACTCAACAACCTCCACCATTTACATCAGTGAAACTTTTAGCTCCACAACTTGACAATCTCCCACTTGGATATAAACAGCTGCACCTGTACCTGTACCTATACATCCTCTAATTTGTTTCTGGCTTGTATCCCTCTTTAGGTTCAATCTTGAAGAACAACAAAAGTTGAATGAAGATTCAACTTCTCCTTTATTTCTGGCTTTGTTAAAATACCTGCAGGGTTCATATCCTTGTTAGTCACCGTGACTGCAACAACCTTCTATAACTCTAAAATCTAGCTAACTGCCATTCCACCAATAGTGAACACATATCCTGTGGTGCTTTTCCTACCATCCAAGCCACCTACCATATCTGAATCTACATACCCATGTAGAGAAGTGCTTGACCCTGCATAGCATAAATACCTACTGCTGGTCCTTCTCAGATATCTGAGAATCCACTGAACTACTTTCCAGTGCTTCTTTCCTGAATTGGCCATAAACTTGCTAACAACTCCCATTGCTTGGTTAATATCAGGTCTAGTACATACCATGTACTCAAACTCATCATGTGATTTAGGACACTGTTCATAGCTTAACTTGAACTATCCAACCATAGGTGTGTTAATCGATTTTGCATCCTACAAATTGAACCTCTCCATCTTATTCACATAATCCTCTTGAGACAAAATCAACCTATGATTTTCCCTGTCTCTAGAAATAATCATGCCAAGGATTATTGCTCCTAAATCCTTCCTAGCATATGTATGAGCTACTTTTACCTTTAGCTCAGCAATACCCTATATGTGTGACCCTGCAACAAGCATATACACTACCTACAGTAAGAGGATAATGTAGCGACCATTATCCAACTTGGTAAAATAAACACAATGGTTACATTGACATTGACTAAAGCCATGCTTTGTCATAAACCTGTCAAACCTCAAATACCACTGTTTTAGAGCTTGCTCAAGACCATATAACCTGGCCTTCTATCTTACCTTTCCATTCTCTCCTTTCTTTAACCTATGAACCATTCGTCTTTCAGTGCTTTCTTTTCGGCTGGCAACTCAACCAAATTCCATGTTTGTTTCTTTTCCAAGGAATCAATTTCCTCATTCATGCCATGCTCCCACTATTTCCTAGATTCTACCTATATTACCTCTTTAAAACTTCCTGGTTTTCCACCATCAGTGAGCAACAAGTATTATAAAGAAGGGGAATAATGAATTTAAGGCTTACTTACCCTTTCAGTCCTCCACATGGGTGTTTGAGACTCTTTGACAGCTTGCTGTCCACCCAAATTTCATTCTAACAGTGACCGATGTTGGTCATCTCTCAGTCTGCACTCGACTGACATCGGTTCCATGTGACTGACATGACTGACGTCAGTTATTACCTAACTGACGTCGGTTTCCACCTTCTCGACATCACTGAATTTGGTCTCCACTAGACCGACATCGGTTCCTACCTGATCGACGTTGGTCTCTGCCTGATTGACATTGGTAACTGTGTTTTCCTGTGAGTGATGATTTTTACCTGTGAGCTCATTTTGGATCATAACCCTGTCCAAATCAACCTTACCCTGCTTAGAATTATTCAACCTCTTGAGTTGATCTTTGTCCATTATCTTCTCATTGAAAACCAAGGCTTTCTAGTTCTTAAATATATCAAAAACATCAGATTTCCTCTTTATGCAATAAACCCATACCTTTTTTGTAGCATCATCAATGAAAGAAACATACCACTGTGATCCTCCAATAGAAGCTCCCTGAGCTAGTCTCTACACGCCTGTGTGAACAAGCTCTAACCTGTGCTTCTTCTTTATTGACCCAGTTGTGAGAAACCTCACTTTCACCTATTTTCTAAAAATACAGTGCTTACAGAAATCTCAGTCTATCAAATCTGAAAGCATACCTTTTAACTTAAGAACATGCATTCCCTTCTCACTCATGTGACCAAGCCTACAGAGCCACATCTTTGCATCTACAATTGAAGTAGATAAAATAGAAGGAAAATCAGTAATACAAGTAGATAGATAAAGTGTACTTACTTTCTTACCTCCAGCTAATACAAGTGCACCCTTGGAAACTTTCCAAGATTCCACTGTGAGAGTTACTGTGCAACCCTCATCACCCAACTTCCCTATAGAAATTAAATTCCTCTTCAGGATGGGTACATGCATGACATCCTTCAACACACATATGTTGCTAGTCTACAATTTAAGCTGCACTTCCCCTTTGCCAACCATTTGACAAGGCTCAACATCCCCTAAATAAACTTTTCCAAAGTCTCCATGGGCATAATCATGAAAAAATTCCCTATTTGGGGTTGCATGGAAAGAAGAACCAGAATCTAAAACCCATGATTCTACCTGACTATCCAAAGAAAATATGAGAGCATCATGTGAAACAATACCTGCATCTTTTGCTTCTTCATTACCTTCATGCTGATCTTCTTTCTTTGCATGTCCTTTCTTTCCACAATTCCAGTAGATTATACTACCATACCTGGATTTGGATCCACTGCCTATCTTTGACCTTGATTTTTCTTGCTCTTCTCTCTTTGCCATCCCCTACTTTCAACACTTAAAGCATTACCTGATGTCTCCCCTATGCTTTTTTTGCAAATTTCTTCATTCAAGATTACACTAACAACATCATCAACTTTCAAGATATTTAAAGCAGATGCAGTATTAATTACTGCCATTACCAAGCTATGCCATCTTTCAGGTAAAGAGCATAAGATTAAGAGGGTCTTAATTTCATCATCAAAAACTATTTTGACTAAATTTAACTGGTTTACCAAACCATGGAAATCACTAAGATGACTATGTACCGATCCACCTTCTAGCATTTGAAAATTAAATAATTGCTTCATAAGAAATACCTTATTTAAAGCTGAGGGTTTTTCATATAAATTTGCCAAAGATTCCATAAACTCTACTGTTGTCCTTGCCTGAGATAAGTTGGAAAACATAGAAGCTGCCAAGGTCAGCCTTATAGCTCCTAGAGCCTTTCGGTCAAGAACCTTCCATTCTTCATCTTGCATATATGTGGGCTTGCTTGAAACTCCACCCAATGGTAAATATAGATCTTTTTGATACAAATAATCCTCTATCTGCATCCTCTATAATTGATAATTCTTGCCATTGAATTTTTTTATTCTTAGCATACTTTCTTCTGCCATTGCTTTACTCCCACTCAAATAGAAACCCCTATGAGTGACCTGTAATCAACAAACACTTAACACACTATGAACCAAGGTGTTAGTGAACCAAGCTCTGATACCAATTGTTATTGGTATCACTTGGTGATCCTAGCTCTGATACCACTTGTTAGGATCCCTACTCCTTAAGAGTACACTTGATTACCTTTGTATAAGCAACTAAACATGGAATTAAACCAGAAGTAATAAGTAACTAGAATTCAAAAATAGCAAAGAATATGAGATACGAGAAACAATACAATCTGTATTAACACTCTTCCAGAAGGAAATACAATGAAGAAATCTCACTCTTCCCACACCTCTTGGATGTCCAGTAATTCTCCCTCAAGATTTCTCTCTCTCAATCAATTACAACCAACTCAAACACAGATTTGTTCCCTCCACCAGTCAGTGACAATCAACTCAATGGTTATTTTGCCTATCTGCCAGTCCACCGGTGACAATCAACTCAATGGTTTCTTTGCCTACCTTACAATAGATCTAATTGACCTTGCTTGCCAAGCAGACCTTCTTGATCTTGCACACTTACAGATCAACTGATCTTACTTACCATGTAGATCTTCCCTGATCTTGCACACCCTATAGATCAATTGATCTTACACTTGAGGATCTAATCCTTCTTAGTCTTTAATTACAATACAGCTCATGGGTCTCTTAAATAGATCCCATACAAACAATAATTAGAAATGCAGACTCAAGACTAAAATTAGTCTTTACATGCAAACTCACTGTCCGTCTAAAATTAGACCAGTTCTGGAATGTACAGACGATCGACATCAGTCTCTGTCTGTCTGGAGATGACCGATGTCGGTTCCTGTCTGACCGATGCTAGCCGACACCTAACTGATGCCGGTTACTGTGTAACTGGATATGACCGATGTTGATTGATTAGACCGATGTCGGTTACTTTAACACTCAGCAACCTCCACCATTTGCATTAATGAAGCTTTTAGCTCCACAACTTAACATGGACTCTCTCTTATTATTTTAAGGAGATCTCTCTCTATTATCAGAAACAAAAACTCTGCCTAAATTGAAAGGCATTACTAAGACTTTGAGCTCAGATTGTTCATCATATTTTTTTGCTTGAATTAAAAAACAAGTTACTTTTAGACTTTGTACTATTATAGCTTGTATCATTCTAGGAGATTGTTCTTATGTCTATTTCCTAAATGTGTTTTTGTTTATACAATTTAATAAGCAGAGTTAATAGATGTGATAAAGAAGGTGTCTTGAAGCCAATTACTTTCAGACTTTGTGCTATCATAATTGTCTTCAATGTGTGTTTATTTTCTATTTCTATGTAAAGAACCTTGGGATGACTTTGTGCCCTCATTGTTCTTCGTATTTCACTCTTTGGCAATTGAGGTGGAGACTTTGTGCCTCATTTCATCCTGCTGTGTTACTATACCCTGCTACAATTACTTGTGATCACCAAAAAGATTCTTTTTGTCTGCTGAACAACACTTCTATAAGAAGAGGAGTGTCTTCTATCATTTCATCAGGATTTCTCCTTTGATTTGTGTACATCATCTCTGAAAATAGAGAGATGGATGGTTTATCCTACCCTTGAGTGTTATTTTTTGATTATATATATTATATAGTTCTTGCATATCTAAAGGGAACCTTCCTTGATGAGAAGAGAGATTAGTCCCCTTTTGATGCGGTAAACCTACACATTTAGCCGACTAATCTTCTTGCTATGGTCGATCAGACCTATTTTGTTTATTAGTATATTGATTGACAAAATATTCACCCAATAATTTTTGGCAACTCTACTAGGGACCGAACATGCTTTTTAAAACCTCAAGTTTCAGATTGAAGTAGTCCCTACCCTTATCCATTATAGACTCTAGTGACTCCACTCCATTTCTATATCTTACCCATTATCATTATAGCCTTACCATCTCCCTCCACCTTCACACCATCTGGGAAAGAAAACACAGTTTAAAGCCTCAAGATTTAAGCTAAAGCAAGGTCAATTCTTTTCCATTTTTGTTTCACAACCTGGTAGATTCAAGGTATACACAAAGCCAAAGGGCTAAAGGTATTGTTGACCCTATATTCGAGTTGGTACAACAAAGTAATTTTGATTTGTCTCCTTCATTATCTCATCTCAAATGAACTAGGAGCTTTCCTCCTACTAAAGTTAGGTCTCCATTACCAAGCGAAGCATCCACTTCTGCTATTAATAAAGCTTTGCTAATAATTACTCCTCTAAGATTTATTATTCCTCCTTTTCATAGTCATATAATGGCAGTTCGAGGCCCCTAGAGTAATTTTTTTGGTCCTCTCAATCTTTCTCCACCTCTACATGAGCTCCCACGTAGTTCGAGGAAGAATTTCTCCAAATTCTATGGTGACGGGAAAGTTCACCTTGATGAACACATTATAGCCTTCAACATAGCCTGTGGTGTAATTAGAGTGGAATTTGAGGACGTGGTAGTTAGGCTATTTGTAGAAACATTACAAGATGCTGCTGCAGATTAGTTTTACCATCTACAGGCTCAGTCAGTAACTGACTAGAACACCCTCAAAGCTAAGTTTGAAGCTAGATTCAAGCCTACAGAAGATACACATGCCCTTCTAGCTCAACTTACACAGATGAAGAAAGAGCCTCATGAACTAATGAGGGACTTCATAGCCAAGTTTGACAAACTAAGAAATAGGATTCCTGTAATTGCTTGACCTACAGCTGAGAATCTCAAATGTTTCTTCATTAATTCTTAGTTACCTGAAGTGAGTTTCCTTTTGAGATGTGCTGGTCAAATAGACCTTGTTGTAGCTCAAGATTTGGCCACTGAGGTAGAAGATGATCTCATCTTGGCAGGGAAGATAAGAAGAGATCCTAATAGAAATAGACCCTCATCATCTTTTGAATATTCATCTATAGGAACCACTGATCCAATGGTGCAGAAGTTGGCAAATGAGTTACTTGCTCTTAAAAAGCAAATGATGCAAGGAATGTCTTCTACTCCTTCATACAAAGATATGCCAAGGAGGACATTTCTAAATCAGTCATATCAGGGCAATGCTGCCAAGAATCAAGGACAGCTAAATCATTTTCCTTCCCCACAAGGGAAACTTGCTATTGAAGCACCCCCAACCAATTCAACAGTGGGATATCTTGAAGCAAAATTAGATTTCTCTTTTCATCCTAAATTTAGTCAAGAAAATAATGTTGATCTCTTTGTAGAAAACTAAGAAGAATTAGCTGACAACTCTAACATTGGTTTCTTGAACTACCAGGATGAACCCAGAAGTAAAGGAGAAGCTTTTGATGGATCATACGCAGTGTTTACCAGGTCTAAGAACCAATCAACCCATCAAGCTGATAAAGGGAAAATAAAAGAGCAACCTCAACCAACAATTTCAATTGCTAAACGTGGAACCTCTCTACCTTTCCATCCAAAGGACCCAGTGATCACCAAAAAGCTAAGTACATCAATTTCAATTTCACCTTTAACTTTAATTTTGCAAATCAGTCCTTTCCCCTTTAAAAAATAGAAAGTTGAATTACCTTCCTCTATTCCTAGTCCAATTCAGACATTTGACATAATTGATCATGTCAAGAAAACCAAAATTCAAATGATTGAGTTTGAATATTTACAATCCAATCATGAGCAGTTAGATAGGTTAGTTGAGTGCGTGAAGAATAAAGTTGTCCCTGTAGGACAAGAAGCTAAGAATGTAACTCCTAATTTTCCAAAGAACATTTCCATCCCAAACAATCTTGTCATTACTCCTCTAGCTGCCCCTGGGAAAATAGAACCTTTCTATGTTTCCTTGTTGATAAATGGTCACAAGCTGAGTAACTGCATCATAGACTCAGGTGCATTTGACAATGTTATGCCTACTAAAGTAGCTAAATCTCTTGATCTCACACTGACCAAAACATTTGGTAGATGTTTTTCCATGGAAAAAAATAAGTACCTCTGCTGGGAAAAATCAAAGATGCGCAATTTGCATTTGCAACCTTTCCAAACAAAAGAATCAAGATGATAGTTTTGGTGGCCGATGTTTCAGCCTCATACGACATTCTACTAGGGCAAATTTGTTGTAAAGATGTTGGTGGAGAATTGAGCATGGACCTATCTGAAGCAAGAATCCCTGTCAAAGGCATCATGCAGAGGCTACTTCCAAAAAAGGAATCAAAATATATTGTCACTCAAACATCAGCGCCTGAAGCTCAAATTCTGTTTGAGTCTTCAGGCATGGGTAAATATTTTCTATCTATAGACGAATTTCATGAAACATACAATAAAGTTCTTGAAAGTGTCAATCTAGAAATTAGTTTAGCTAGAACAATAGAATAATTGGTAGTTTGCAATATAGATGGTGAAGGATCTTTCCTCTCTAATGAAGGAAAATCTAAAGAAAAATCAGTGTCTAATGAGGTATGGAATCTAGAATTTGATGGTAGCTGCTTCTCTACTGGTTCAAGAGTTGGGATCGTGTTGATATATCCTCAAGGAGATATTTTTCCTTCATCTTATAAGTTACAATTTAGCAACACTAATAACATAACTGAATATGAATCTCTATTGCTTGGATTGGGGCTGCTCAAAACAAAAGCATCAAACTCTTTCATGCCAAAGGAAATGTTGAACTAGTGGTTTGTCAGGTGAGAAACCTATACCAAACCAAGAATGAAATTTTTTTCCACTACCACAACTTAGTCTGGGACCAAATTGAAAGCTTTGATGCTTTCAACATCTCTACCATACCTAAGGAATCCAATGACTGAGCTGATGCACTTGTTGTTTTAGCAACTCTCTTAATTCCTCACTCAGACTTCACAGGAAACAAGTGTACCATTGAGCTAGTATTTAGACCAAGTGTTTTTGATAATGATGATCATTGGAAAGTATTCAATGATGATCACCAAATCATTGCCTTCTTGGAATGAAAAGACAACTTTGAACAATTACATTTTGAAGGCAGTGAACCTCAGAAGTGTGAACCAGTCCCTGAATCAAGTTCAAATGCAAATGAAGAATTCTTACAACTCAAAGAGAATAAAATTCCCAAAGGCCCGGTCTCCCTTGAGAAAATGTTTGGCAAGCATGATAGATTCATCAAATAGTAGCAAATATATTCAAGTCCCTCTCAGGAATTTGATCAAATGAACCTGACTACCAAAGAAAATCCCAAGATGGTGAATATTGGGAAGTGCTGCACTCCTAAAGAGAGATTCAAGTTTATTGCTCTACTCTACCAATATATGGATGTCTTAGCATACTTTTATGATGACCTAAAGTCTCTCAGGCCTGATGAAATCCATCATGACATTCCTCTCAAGGCTAACTCGGTGCCTCATAAGCAAAAACCAGATAGTACAATCTAAAGATATCAGGTACTATTTTGTTTGAGATACAAAAAATGTTAAATGCTAGAATCATTTTTCCAATCCATCATTCCACATGGATTGCAAACTTATTACCTATAAGGAAAAAGAATGGAAAAATTCACATCTGTGTGGATTTCAAGAATCTAAATCAGTCATCTTTGAAGGATAACTATCCTTTGCCAATCATGGATCAAGTGATTCAGACAATGACAAGTTCGGAGATGTTATCAATGCTAGATGGATTCTTAGGATACAATAAATTTGAAGTTGGTGAAGCAGACCAACACAAGACTGCATTCACCACACCTTGGGGCACGTTTGCATATAGAAGGATGCCTTTTGGTTTGATAAATACTAGTGCCACCTTTCAGAGAGCAATGGACCTTGCTTTCAAGGATGAGATAGGTAAGTTCATTGTGGTATACCTTAATGACTTGATCATCTTTTCAAAGCATCATTTTGATCATATAAATCACTTACAACAAGTACTGGAGCACTGCCACCAGAATGGTATTTCCTTAAACCCCAAGAAGTCTATTTTTGGAGTAACAAAGGGGAAACTTCTTGAACACATTGTGTCCAAAGAAGACATAAAGATTGACTCAAACAGAGTCAAGTCTATTCAAAATCTTACCTTACCTACAAGTAAAAATGTTATTCACTCTTTTTTTGAAAAGGTGAATTTCTTATGAAGGTTCATCCTCGAGTTTGCTAAGAAGACTCGACACATTGTAAACATGATGAAAGGAAAGACCACCTTCAGTTGGACTGAAGAAGGTAAGTCAACATTTGAGGACATCAAGATTTTCATTTCCCATGCCCCAACTCTGGTTTGTCTAGACTATAATAAAGAGTACATCATATACAATTATGCTTCTGAACACACGCTTTCAATAATTCTGGTTTAACAAGATAAAGAAGGTATGTAATCTCTCATTTATTTCATGAGTTTCCCTCTCAAAGCTCATGAGCTAAAGTATTCAAACATAGAGAAGCATGCTTATGTAGTGGTGAAAGCAGTCAAACATTTCTGCTTCTATATCCTGAATTTACACACTACTACTTTGGTTCCTGACACTATAGTCAAATCCATATTAACTTAGCAAGAGTTTGGGACAAAAAAGAGGTAATTACATTGCAAAGATCCAAGATTTTGATCTAGAAATCAAACCAACAAAGCTGGTATGGGGAAAAGGTCTATGCCAATTAATTGTTGATAATAAGCCAGAAGAAATAGAGCATGAAGAAGCAGAGGTGGAAGACACACTGATAGTTCTCTTTATCTCCACTACCAATGAGTGGTATTCAAGTATTGCTCATTTCCTTACTTATGGTGAATGTCCTGCTCATTTATCTTACAAAGAAAAGACTATCAAGTTGAAAGCTACCAATTTTGTCCTTTGGGACAACATCTTATACAAGAGAAGCCTAGATGGAGTATTCCTTCACTATGTAGACAAAGAGCAGCAAAACCAACTGTTAAAATCCTTCCACAATCTAGCCTATGGAGGACATTTTTTTGCTCCTGTGACTGCCCACAAGATTCTACGAGCTAGGTATTACTATCCAACTCTTTTCCAAGATGCATATAAGTGGGTGAGAAAATGTGAACTCTACCAGCAATTTTTTGGAAGACCCAAGTTAGATGCCCTACCTCTCAAGCCAATGGTCATAGAAGAACCATTCCAGCAATGGGGAATTGATTTTATTAGAACTATAAACCCATATTCAAGTGTTGGACATGATTATGTCCTTACAATGACTAACTAATTCACCAAGTGGGTAGAAACAATTCCAACCAAGCATGTCACTTCAAAAGTAGTGTGCAATTTCCTCAAGGAGAATATCATTTTCAAGTTTGGAGTCCCAACTAAGATTGTTACTAACAATGCAACTTGTTTCACTTCCTAGGAGATTACACAATTTTGTTTATATTATGGGATTACACTCTCCCATTCTTTTGATTACTTTCCACAAGGGAATGGACAAGCTGAATCAAGCAATAAGAACCTGGTGACTATCATCAAGAAGCTGGTAGATGACAACCAAAGGACATGGCATAAAGCTTTGGTTGATGCTCTATGGGTAGACATAATAAAACCAAAGAGGGTGATTGGTATGTCTCATTTCCAACTTATTTATGGTATAAATGCTGAGATACCAATCACCTTGGAATTTTTAGCCTTGAAATTGGCTAAGGCAATTGAAAATCAGACATATGAGAGCTCCCTTGATAAGAGAATCATGTGCCTGACTGAGCTGGATGAGCAGAGAACTATGGTGGTATAATGAATTGCTGCCCATCAAAGCCCGATAAAGAAACTCTTTGATCAGAAGGCAAAAAATTGTGATTTCCAAGTTGGAGATCAAGTCCTGTTGTGGGACAAAAGGAGAGAACCAAAAGGGATGCATGGAAAGTTTGACTCCCTTTGGAGAGGTATGTTTATTATTCATCAGCACAATGGTGAAAATAGTTTTCTACTGAAGTATCAAGATGGCACACTCTTTTCTCTACCTCACAGTGGGCAGCATCTGAAACACTTCAATTCTTGAAGTACCAAATAATTTCATCTGTACATATGTATATTTGTATAGTTTTTAGTTTCATTTTATTTTGTTTGTTTTCATTTTTGGTGCCTTTCATTTCTAGGTAACATGACTTCATAGCCCAATGTACACATGAAGACATTGGAGATTCTGAATTCTACTCTTTTTAATCCTTTTTACAATTGATAGAAGTTCTCCAACTGGAGCTGGTTGTTGTACCTGAAAAATGTCACTCATTTTTTGGACAACATTTAAGCTATTTTGGTCCTGCAAGACAAAAAAATTTCTTTCCATTTCAAAAAATTATTCTAAACCTCAAAATTGGGAATTATTCAAGCTTTTTCAGTCAAAGGACTAACAGGTTCAACAGGTTCAAAGGCTTCTATAGGTGAGTTCAATCAAAAGAACAAGTTTCCAACACTTAGTAATTTTTAAAACTAGTTCAACACCTTGGTTCAACCAAAAGAATCTATTGGCAAGCTTCTATGCAATGTTTGAACCATTGAACCATTGAACCATTTTTAGTTTAAAGGTTCAATGGGTTCAAAGGTTCAATGACATCATCAGGTTTCAAGAATTAAGCACTTTTGTCAAGGTTTAAAGTTCAATCGGTTCAAGTTCAATGGCTTCAAGACACTTATCAAAGAGAAGAAGGCTTGAACCATTGAACCCTTAAACCATTGAACCACTCAGGTTCAAAGCTTCAACAGGTTCAACGACAGTTGGTTCAACACAGTTTTGGTTCAAGCAATCAATAGAAATGAAGGAATGAACCATTGAACCATTGAACCAAAGTTAGTTCAATTGGTCAGTTCAAGTGGCAGGTTCAAAGGAGTGCCCCGAAATTTGAAGAGACAAGTACCCTTACAGAGAGAATTTTTATGGCAAAAGTGACTAAGGAAAAAAAAACCCAAAGGAAAGCCTAAAACAAAAGCCCGTTAGAGCCCAACAAATGCTACCAAGTATCATCTATCAAGCCCCATTTTACTTTGTTTCTAAGAGCTATGGAAGTTGCCACTTGTCCCTTATAAGATAAGCATAATGCAACAAGTGTCTGCATTTGCATAAATCTAAATGAGTCCCAAGTGTATCTAAAATGTTTCTAAAGCATAACAGAAGCCACCATGTGTTATCTTCCATGAGACACTCAAAAGTCATCCAAAGCCTCTACAAGTTAAGCGGATGCTGCCACGTGTCCTCACCTATTTCATAGTGGATGCTACCACGTGTCACCTATTGGGATCGATAAAAATCAAGTAAGGCAAAGCTAAAGGACAAATAACCCTTTCAGAGGGCACTTAGAAACCAAAGTGGACCGTTGCAAAAATCTGAAAGGTCACTTTAGAGCTCAAATAACCCTTACAGAGGGAAAGTGGGGAGCAGAAGGACTGATTCAAAGGCCGAACGAGCAAGGGAATTCCTTCAGAAAAATTCCCATGGAAAAGTTGTAAAGGAATAATTCCTTCAGACTTTTTGTCTAAAAGAAAAGTCCCCCAAAATAGAAAACCCACCGAGCCGCCACGTGTCCCTCAAAAAGTTGCAGCAGAATGTGCCACTTGTCCCTTATCAAAATGTAGCAGAAGCTGCCACATGTCATCTATTGAGACACAGTTTCAAAGTAGTATAACATGCCATGTGTCATTTTCAAAACTTAGCAGAGATCACCATGTGTCATCTTCTGCAGGAAACTAATATAAGTCCTACAGACTTTCCAAAGAAAAGATAAAGCTTGGTGGAAGCCACCACGTGTCGACATCTATAGTTTATTACTTTAGTCTCTTTGTTAAGTAAAGACTATGGTGGGTCTTGGGTGAGTGGCTAAATGCAACAGAAGCTGCCATGTGTCATCCTCCATAGGATTTTCAAACGACATTCAAAATATGCCATATATTTTTTTATAACTCCATGGAGCACGACAAATGTCTATATCCGTATCTCAAGTTTCTTACAGGTTTTAAAGCTTCTTTCAATAAACATCTCTCAGATTCCCATGGATGCTGCTAAGTGTCCTCGCCTATTTTGAAGCAGAACTTGCCACATGTCAATTGTTGAAACCAGTGGAAAGCAACCAAAGAATAGAGGATCAATTTGAACTAAGGACCCGATTCAATAGCCAGGAAAGGAGGAAGGATGAAGAAGAAACAGAAATATTCATGCATAAGATATGTTTCTAGAAGCAGACTGCTAGGTGGACATTGGAGGATACAAACATTCAATGGCGTGACCCATTTCTTTGCATTGAGAAAAGCAAATGGGCAAATATGCCTGATTCCAACATATCTTCTTGATAGAATTTAATGCAACATGATGTGTTACTACTCCCAAGTCTTTCTTGGAGGGCTATATATTGGACTCTCTCTTATTATTTTAAGGAGATCTCTCTCTGTTATCAAAAACAAAAACTTTGCCCAAATTGAAAGGCATTACTAAGACTTTGAGCTCAGATTGTTCATCATGTTTCTTTGTTTGAATTAGAAAGCAAGTTACTTTCAGACTTTGTGTTGTTATAGCTTGTATCATTCTAGGAGATTGTTCTTATGTCTATTTCCTAAATGTATTCTTGTTTATGCAATTTAATAAGTAGAGCTAATAGAGGTGACAAAGAAGGTGTCCTAAAGCCAGTTACTTTCAGACTTTGTGCTGTCATAATTGTCTTCAGTGTGTGTTTATTTTTTGTTTCTATGTAAAGAACCTTGGGATGACTTTGTGCCCTCATTGTTCTTCATTGAGGTGGAGACTTTGTGCCTCATTTCATCCTGTTGTGTTACTATACCCTGCTACAGTTACTTGTCATCACCATAAAGATTCTTTTTGTCTATTGAACAACACTTCTAAAAGAAGAGGAGTGTCTTCTGTCATTTCATTAGGATTTCTCCTTTGATTTGTGCACATCATCTCTAAAAAAAGAGAGATGGATGGTTTATCCTACCCTTGAGTGTTATTTTCTATATATATATATATTATATAGTTCTTGCATATCTATAAGAAACCTCCCCTTGATGAGAGGAGAGATTAGTCCTCTTTTGATGTGGTAAACCTACACATTTGGCCGACCAATCTTCCTATTGTGGTTAATCAGACCTATTTTGTTTATCAGTATGCTGATTGATAAAATATTCACCCAACATGATGTTTAATTACCCACTTTAACAATTGGTTATAATGGAAAGATGCAAAAGTGTTGTATTAAAATTAACATCTACTGCTATGAATTTTGATGTTTAAAGAGAGGCATATTTAGTCTGATAAACCTATCTATAGATGGTTTCAATGAATTTTGAGAAAAGAGATGGCCCTTTTAAAGCATGATATTCCAACCAAGTTGGGATACTTGAAAATTATTCTATTATAAATGTTGCACCATGTACCATGTTGCCATATCAACGTTGCAAAGGACACATGTAATAAGGAGGTAATTACTTTGGTCTTATGTAAGGTAAAACATTGTTGTATTAATAATAAAAAATAAGATGCCAACAAGGTAAGGATGGGACATTATCACCCCTAACTGAGTAGTAATGCTTCAAAGGAATGATGATTGTTTAATTGAACATTTTTGATGTAATACTATTCCCTGACTGTTATCAAGTCACCATCATGGATCCTCTTTAAGGAGGGGAAGATGTCATGACCTGACCTTGCAATTGATTGTAGATACTAGAGTGAAATCCTATTTTAGCATGTGTTGTTAAGAATTGGGCTAATTATTTAGATGCTTATTCTATTTTAGATGTGGTGTTATGAGATACCTTGTATAATTATTATAATTATGTTTATAGTATAGTTAATGCTTACACTTGATTCATCTTATCATGCTATATATTAGTCAGTTTCATTGTATTATTATGTGTTATGTTATATCATATTTTTTTAGATTATGGATAACACTTGGATATGATACAATTTTTTATACCTTGGTATAATAAAATACAACTATCATGATTATAAGTATCATTTTTAGTTTATTACTACTTCAGATGATTTTAATTTTTTTAGCGTATCATGTTTAAAGGTTGTGATGCTTAATTTTTTATTATTATTATTGGATATTTATACTTGTTTAGGTACTTTTGATGTTTTTTTGATGACTATAGGAACCAAGCAATGAGCTAGGATCTATAGTGGGATTTAACAACTTGGGGTATAATCAAGGGGCTAATGAGTAATAGGAAGTTCCTGATAGGTATAATGTGCATGACTAAGATACTGAGCCATAATCATTGTTAGTCTTTATTGTTATTTCTATTTTCATCCTTGTGAATATTTTGGATATGTTTTTTTTAGTTTTTTCTTGTTATCTTATCTTATTGGTGAGCAAGTTTTGATTTTGTTGTCCTTGCTTGTGCATGTCTTATGTAATTTTACCCTTGTTGGGATTCATTATGTGACCCTGTTTAGTGTTTAGTGTTGTTTGTCTTATGTCAGTTTCCTTCTTATTTTAGCTTGGCAGATTGATGTGGCTAGGTGGTTGTATTATTGAAACACATGGCTTTATCTTCTTGTGGATCGTTAGACCTTTAGTTGTTAGGGAGTTAGGGGTCAATTGGCATGGGTTGATTTTTATTTTATTTACTATGATTATGTGGGTTGACACACACTCCAAAAAGTGGAGCTCATAATTTGGGTGATTATGATGTTGGAAGAAAACAATAATGGTTAGGGGGATGGACTTAATTTTGTGGGGTAGACCTTTCCCACATGCCATTCCTTTTAGCATTCCACTTGGGAACTCACATCCCTTTTTGGGAGCTCACTGTCTAGGTAAAAAAGGAGATCAAACAGTAGGGGTTGGAGGAGGTCAGGGAGGGGAACATATTTGGGAGATGACATTGATGCTAGAGGCTATTTGGTCAAGCTATGAGAATGTCATGGTTTATACATGGAAGGGGTTAGATCCACAATGGGTCGCATAAAGGAAAATGGTTTGGACTCCCTATAATGGTCGGTATTCACCTTTCCCAAGTAAGTTTATAAATCATTTTTTAGGAATGGTGAATGTGGGTTTCTTGTTATATATTATAACATGGTAATAGGGAAAACCACTATAGGCTCATGGGGAATTCAGGAGACTTCCTAATGAACCAATGATGGTTAATAATTGATCCATGGATAATAATCAATCCATGGATAATAATTGATCCATAATCATTTTAGTTTCAAAGTAATACATCTTGATACCTATTATTTGTTTTGAGTTCATTTTTTAAAATGGAAATTCTATGACTCATGGGTTTTTACTATTCAAATGTTGTGCAAAATGGGGTTAGACCACTAAAGATTTTATTGGGTATTCTGCTATTAAAATACATTGAGGAATTGGTTTTATTTGGGAAAAACCTATGATTTCTATGCATGCATTGTAGTTGGTTGTATATTTTATGGTGTTATTAAATGTTTCTTGGAAATTGGGTGAGGAATGTTAAACCACCCCAAACAGAGGATTTTGATTATAATTACTTTTGGTTGAAACCATAATGGATGATTCCTAATAGTATAACTCTTTTAAATTCAACCTTGTCATTATATTATGAAATCGGTCTAGTTTATTTGTGTATTAGATTGAGGCTTCAGTCATGTTGAATACTACTTGAATGGGAGTAGAGCTCTGTAAGAGATGATATGTTATGTTATCCTTTAAGCCCTTGATGGGCACTACTTGTATAATTTTTTTTTTATTATGCTAGTCTTAACTTGGTTTATACTATACCCCCTTTTAGTGGACTCAACTTGATGGATTCATTGACCTATTTTCCTGATTAACATTCAAACTAAGTTCTATTATATGAGGTTGAGTTATTACAATGGTAACTAGCTTGATCTACTTCACTATGTTGATTAAAGACCCTTGTCCTATTGGAATAACCTACATGCATTATAGTTGGTTGTGATATTGTTGGGCATATTGAATCCTTTCTGATATTAATGTTATTTCTACTCTTGGTGTATATAGTTAAAATTGTGTTAGTTGCATGTGGAAATTTTCAAATTCAACTGAGTTATACTTTTAAATTTTTGATTGGGTTGAGTCAGTTATTTTATTTTTATCTCAGTTATTGATGGTTATTGATGATTTAATGTTAGCCGGTTGGGTTATTTTGTTGATTACTCTAGGGTGATGGATGTTGCTCTTTCAATTAGTACTTTTTGGTGTTCGTTGGTGTATGAGTTCCTACTAACTATTAGCTCCTTTTTCCTTTATTGACTATTGTTTTAAATTCTTTAGTGCTCAATATCTCACACATGTTTATACCTCTTTTTGAGTACCCCATTATCAAAACCCACCACCCAAATGATGGTTGGGGTGGTGAGGGCCACTGATAAAGGGTTCATAGGGTTGGTTGGTAGGGTTTGTCTTCTTGTTACTAAGTGTATCCTTTTATGGAATTTGGATCTTAATGTTACAATGTACCTTTTATCAACACTGGTTAGCATATACTTTATGTTGGATGTTCATAGAATAGTATGATGTTGTTCTGTTACTATATCAATTCATTTATGTGTGTATGTAAGTGGAATGTTGAGTTTGATGCATTATTGGGGTTATGAAAATAATGACTTTACACTTGTTTAGTGATAATATTTGATATCCATTATCTCAAGTAGTTTTATCTACTTACCATGTTTTCTAATGTGTGTGGACATTTTTATGAGAATCCATGAGTGAATGGCATGAGATGTCCAGATTATTTTGTAATCATTATCTTTGGAATATGTAAATATAGTTGAATTAACAATTAAAAAAATTAATGTTTTAACTACTCCCAGGTGTTTTTGTACTTCCATTATTGTGAAAACATGGATTTATCCAACCACGTAGTTGGCTATTCATTACTATTACTTCCTTTGATGTATATCTTGCTTCAATGGTTTTAATCATCTTTGTTATTCCATCTCACTCTTAAAAGATGATCTCTTTTCATAGCATTAGTTGTAGATGAATATGGAGCCTAGTCATTATCATTATCATTAGCTATGGAGTTAAACACTACTAAAGTAATGCTTTGGGTTGATGATAGTAATTTGCTATTGGTTATTTTGAATTAATTAATTTGAGCTAGCATAATTTTAATATTGTCTTAATGTATTATTGTAAAAGATTATTATTGGGTTGTGAGAGTTTTAAAATTAATAATTGGTTGTTATGGCACTTGTAATTTGATTATTGTGTGTATTTTTGTTATGTAAAGCAATGAAATAGCACACTCTTAACATCATAATCAATCCTTTCTCCATAATTTTGAATTGAGTCAACATTGTTATTAATACTTGCACTTATTATTAATAGGATCTGGGCACTAACATTTTTTTATTAGTCCCAATTGTTTAATTTGAAGACTTGGCCTATTAGATATTTTTACAGGTTGTAGACTAGTTTCTCATGTTTTTGTATGACTATAGTGGATCATATTTCTGCTCTTGGTCAATAGAATTCTATTAGAATTATTTTTATTTAAAATACTATGTTTACCCAATTGACCAAGGTCCTTAGTAAGATAAAAAATTATGTACCGAACAACATGGTGCAATGACCTCAAATGGGAGATTCAATTATAATATCCCCATTTGGTAGCATCTTTTCATTGTTCACATTATGTTAGCATTAAATTTTGAAATAGATGGTTGTTTATGGATAGGTGAATATGTATTCTTATAAAATGAGACCGATTTTGATACTAGCATTATAATGGGTTTTATATGTTGTGTTGGACATTATGTCAATAAATAGTCTCTATGGTTTGTAAGCTAAACTAAAATTTAGGTTTGGATTTAACATCATTTGCCAACTTATGAATTATATATTGGTCTCTATTTGATTACCTTGAACATCTTTATAATTATCAAAACACGATGTGAACATAGAGATGAGTAAGAGGTGAAATAGATATTCTACTTTTATTTCTCTCTTATGGATGGTTCATTTACACCATGTGGAGGTTTCACTCTCTTGGCCATTTGTATGTTTGTTTATTATGATGCTCACTTGTGTGATTCCATCCACTTGTAGCCAAATAGGTTGTGGCTGATCTAAATGCAATTATGATATCATTGATTTATTATCAAATTGGTAAAGCATAATAGTGCAAGGATCTTGAGTTAAGGATCATCCAGATGATTCTAATGGGTAGCTCCACTTATGGATAAAATGTATGAGTTATTTATTTCTTTAATTATTTAATGTTATTACTAGTTTGTAATTAACACCCCCATCATGGTAACCTTTATGATTATTGTGTATATCAAGAATGGAAACAACTATTTGTGTATTGAAATTATTATTAATTATTGTGGTATTATGGTCTTATCTCTTATACTGTCCTTGTCATGTGAATAATTGGGTTGCTATGAATTTCCAACCTTATAGATCATGGTATAATGATTTGAAAAATGGGAAATGTGCCAGATCTATTAATGGCTCTTTTGATGTTTAATGATTAAGGTGGTTTTTAGATCTTGGTGTTATGATTGGGATTAGTTGAGTGTTGAGGCTTGCCTTCTAGGATATTTTAAATATTATTAAGAGGATACTGGTATGATTATTATTTCATTAATGATTCATTTTCATGATTAACCAATTATACCTCCCTTACTTCTGAGTTTTATGCTTGAGACCTTTATGAGTGGGTTAATCTTAGGTACTTCAATTTTTATTTAGGTGGGTTGTCTTAGCCTACAGGTATGAACCTAAATTCATGGGCATAATCATATTGGGACCACATCCTAGAGAAAATCATTTTGGTTTCTTAAATCATCAATCCACAACCATAAAGGGAAATCTAGTTACTTACATAGGACTAAGGATTCCTAGGTGGTCTGTTAGGGAAGCCCTGTGATTGCCACAAAGCTCAAAGGTTATTAGTGTGGGCCTACACACTAATAGCCTCCAAAATTCATACCATATTAAGGGAAACCTACTTATCGATGTACCCTCTAGGGGTGTTCACCCCAAGCTAAATGTTTGGATTGACCCAATGTGGTTTTGGGGGTATTTGGATACTATTGTTTGGTTCTAAATTGATGCATCTTACTATAATAAGTTGCATAGTAGGGTATTTTAACTATTTCATTTCACACTCTATTAACTCAAAAAATATTTTTTTGGGGGGTTGTTTCAAATATGTATTAAACCATAATGTATATTGGTATGAATCTCCTTACATAGTGAAGGTGGTGTGAAAGGAGACAAACTAGTTATATTTTCCACTCTCTTGATAATATCCATACGATAATTATGAATGGTATATATTTTATTAATTTAGTGTATTTTATTATATGTTTAGAAGTTCCCTTGTGAGTTATAGATTGGGTAACTCTTCCATTGGAGGCTGGTATGACTTTTACACTCTTGTAGTATGTCTATAATACTCAAGGACTTAGGTAGGGAAAGATACAAATCCTCAACTCATAAGGTGTGGTTTTAGGGTATTTTAATATAAAGTTTTCCTTGAATACCAACTTTAGTTTTTAGTTAGATTGATTCATATATCTCCTATTGTTAAATGGATATGATTGAATCCATAATTTGAAATTTGGTTATGTACATGGATTGGTGTTAATGCATATCATGATTCTCTTAGATTATTGAATGGAGTGAAGTTTTGGTTATTTACTCTTGTGGGGGTTTTCCCCATAAATGTAATTGGAAACATGAGTAAGTAGAGTTAGAGGTGTTATAATATCAATTCAAGTAATGAATTAGCTTCATTATGTATCTCGTGGTCCACTAATATATTAATATGAATTCTATGGCTTTTAATTATTAGATATGGCATTATTGTGTTGGAAACTCAAGGGAGATATTGGTGGACTTGAGATGAACTTGAAAAAAAAATTAAATTCTTAATAATATTTTCATACAATATTAGATAAGGATTTCTAGTAATGAATTAAATGGGCCAACTTAATCCTATTCATCACCTATTACAAGGTGTACTGTTGAAAATGCTTGAGAAACTAAAACTCGGTTTTTCATTAGTTAGAAAGTTAGTAAATTAGTAGCATATGTTGGGTCCTCATGAAAAAACTGATCTTTCTTTTAGTAAGTTATGTTTTAGTATGCTTAATAGATATTATATTATAAAAAGCTTTGCTTTATCAATTATTAGTAATAGGTGGATTGATAAGATTTAAAATATTTTTTTATTTATTTTAAAGGTTCTTTACAATGACTACCTACTTATGTTCATGAAGTTATCTTATTTATTAAAATCTAATATTGCTAAGTTGTGAAGCTTGTTTTTTTGATGTGGTTAGAATCTAATAAGTTATCTTAGCTTTGTATGCAATATTTTATGTATTTTCCTTAATATAATGGTGTTAATTTACTTGAGTCTCTGTTCATTTGTAAATGGAATTAAACTTCCTGACTAGGAACCATAAGATGGATTAACATTGTTCAATTGCATGCTGAAACATGTTATTGAAAACTTTAGTGTAGGTGATGGTTGTTTTCTTCACTTACAAATGCATTCTTTAATGGGTTGAGTGTACTTATGTGTTATGGCTATTCTTATTTTACATATATTTACTCTTGTGTGAGTTATAATACTTGTGTTATCTTTATCATAAGTTAAGGTAATCCACATTGTAGAAAAGCTACCATGGGTGTGCTTGCTTATATAATGTACACCTGGATAGATTATCTTAAATAGCTTGGACCATGACAAACTTATCAATCTATAGAATCTATTGTACATGAAAAGTTATATAACTTAATCATTTGAGTTATTGGTTATATACCACAAAACTAATTATTTGAAATGTGAAAGGACACTAATTAGATGGGTTCCTTTGGTAGTTTGATGTGTAAATTTATAAGCATGAAAATAAACTCTTATTGGAATAATAGAACAATAATAATTTAATCATCAAATCGAGATCATGTTAGTACTAAACTTGTGAATTTCTTGAAATTTGGATGTCAAATGTATTTTTAAGATACAAATAATTATCTATATGTTGACCTTGCTTATCCCCCTAATCCTCTTATGAGTTTCAGTCTATATGAGTTATAATTTTTAGTTTGCTTACTTATAATTCCTCAATGAATATTTGAGAAGGAATATTCAAATAGTTAAACTTGTGATCACACCCATCACCCAAGGTTTATGGAATCATGAACTTATTATTTGTTATAATAAAATTTGTTGATTAGTCTTGATTCATCCCTAATGTATTTTGAATAAGGATTAGGAGTTGATTTACTTACCAAGTGAAGTTGTTATATTGTGTATTTACTTAATTTATACTATTATAGTGGATTGATCAAACTAGGTTATTGATACAAGTTATTTATTAGAGCAAGGATGTGATGTAAGGACCCAAAAATCATAAGTTGATTTATAACCCAGTGGGTAAAATCATGTCAAGAATCTCATCTCATGAATTTATATAATAATGTTCATTATGAAAAGGTGATATTGACTCATGGTGTAAAAATATAATTTGTAGAGGACTCCAAGGCACATATATAAATATAAATTTTAAGATCTAAAAATGTGTATAGTCATAAATATTGAGGTTTAAAGTTGTCTGTGTTCGTGCATAGACTGTAAATGACCCTAGAAGATTGTTCAAGCTTATGTTGATGTTGTTTCAATATATCATGATGAATTGGATATTAGGGAGTGTTTTAAAATCTATAAAGATTATCTATTTACATTATTAAAGGATTGACCAATCATATTGAATATGAATAAAGGCTTAGAAGGTGACTGTGCATTCACTCATAATGACTGTGTGTATATAGAGTTGTTTGAGAAAATTGTGCATGAGAAAGAGGGTAATGTGATGGTATTTTGAATTTAAGGAGGAACTATAGATCATATTTAATGGATCCATGAATTGGAAAGTGTTCCTATGTTCTTAGTTTTCTCACAGAAGTATGAAAAAGGTGAATGGGTCTCCATAGGACCTAAAAGTGACTTAGGCCTATTTGAAAGTGGATTGTGCTTAAGTGTGATCCATGTAAGATGCCTTAAGGGTGAAGGCTTGTATTATGGTAGATATGAAATATTATGATATTATTAATTCATGATTTATATATAAATGGTGAAACCATATGTGTTGGTTTCTAGGCTTTTGAAAAGACTCATGAGAGAGACTTGTGCAAGGTGGATGTGAGAGTTGTGAAGCAAAGAAAGGTAGAGTGCCCAGTTAAATGAGTTGATAAGTAGAGTAGATTGATGAATATGTGTATGAATTTTAGGTCATATTTTTTATGTAAAAAAAATGCTCTTGCATTTTTAATATATGTAAAAAGGTCTAAGTGTGCATATAGGGATAGTTCAAGTGAAGAAGGAGAAAAAATGTGACATGCCTATGTGAGAGGCTTGTATGATAGATAGAGAGAGTTTGTGTAGGGGTTTGATAAAGAGATACCCATAATCAGGTTTTGAAGACATTAGTTCTAAGGTGGAGTTGTTTAAAGGAGGGTATAAAGGACTTGATCTTCCTTAGGGTCAGTTACTCCTTATGAAATAGGCATTTCATTAATACATTTGGTTAGGAGGATATGATCAAGGTTTCCTAGTATAAAGGAGATGACCAGTATCTTGCTTGTAATTTATTATAGGATAATAGTCCATGTGTTACAGGCTTGAGAGTGGGTTTTATTCCCCATGAGGTTTTCCCACAAGAACTATGTGTTATGTGTTTGATCTTGTGTATGTATTGAATGAATGAGCTCTCTTGTTAATGTTGCTTGATCAAGTTGATATATACCGATTGTTTAATAGTTTGAAAGGAATGAAATTATAATTGAAATATCTAGGCTCACTGATTTACCCCCTTAGTTATTGTAACTCTAATAATTGGTATCAGAGTAGGTCCTTTGGTAAAGGCTTAACATCTTATAGGTGATCCAATGTATAATATGGGTAGTCATCAAGGATGTTTATCTTCTAAGAAAGAATTGATGTTCAATAGATCCAATTATGATTTATGGAGTGCAAGGATGAGGACATATATTATTTCCCTAAGGTTTGATGTATGGAAATTTGTTGTGGATGCTTATGTTGCTCCTACTACTCTATCTAGTGCTACATATAAAAAGTTGTTTGAGAATAATTCCAAGGTAATGAATTTTATCACTTGTGGTATTTTAGATACCGAATACATCAAGGTAATACATTGTAAATCTACTAAAGATATATGGGAAAAAATGCATAACATTTATAAAAGAGATTTAAAGGTCAAGCTTGCTAAGTTTCAAAATCACAGAAGGAAATTTGAAAGTCTTAAGATGAAGGAAGAAGATTCTGTGGCATCTTTTCTATAGAGAGTTGATGAGAACGTGAACATCATCAAATGTCTTGGAGAGAAATTTGAAGAGGGTATTATTGTTAAAAATGTATTAAGGTCTCTATCCCCCACATTTGATCTAAAAGTATTTATCATATAACAAGGTCATGATCTTACTCAGTTGAAGATGGATCAATTGCATGTCACCTTTACTGCTTATGAGATGAGGAAGAATGATGATATACCACCAAAGAAGGAAGCAAATTTCAAGATTGAAATGAAGTTAGAAGGTAATAAATCCAAAGAGGATGAAATTTATAATATATATGAGGATAAATTAAAATCTTTGATTTCAAGAAAATTGAAAATAGGTTCAAGCAAGTATAAGGGTAGACTACCCCTCAAATGCTTCAATTGTGGAAAAGTAGGACATTTTTATAATAAGTGCCCTCATAAGTATAAAAAGGATGATGATGAAGAACATGATCAAGATCATGATGATGTAAAGAGATCATTCATGTCTGATAAAAGCAAAAAAGGATTTAGAAGGTTTGATAACAAGAAGAATTACTGTAAGGACAAGAAGAGTCTCTACTCCAAAGAATATTGCAGCTCATCAGATGAGAGTGAAGCCAATGACTTAGAATATGATCATGAAGATGATGGTCCTACTAAAGATGAATCCATGTTCATGGCTGAGGAAGGTAGTTTCTCACATCAAAATGATTCTAATTTTAGTGATTCAGATAATGATGAAGATGAGGTGGATTATGAGACTACATTGATAAATGCTCTTGAAGAATTGAAGATTAAAAATAAGATTAACAAAAAGATGAAGTATTAACTCAAATATTATGAGGAGCAATTTAGTGTATTTGAGGAAATAATTAATGAAGATGCTAAGGAGCATGAAGATATGGTCAAACATCTCAGTTATCAATTAGAAATCATGTCTACAAGCTTGAAAGATAAATAAGATGAATGTTCAAGGTATGCTAATGAGATTATGTCTTTGAAAGATGAGTTAGAAAAGTATATAATAAAGTTGAAATATTTTTTCAGGTTTGATAAAAGTTCTAATGATATTGATGATATCCTAAAGAGTCAAAAGTCAACTAGTGACATATCTAGTTTGGATTTTGATGAAGATCCCAAAGTTGCTTCTCAAGTTAACACGAATGTCAATAAGAGAAAGGTGGATCAGCCTTTGAAGACAAATTATCAAAAAAAGAATGATGGTGCTATGAAAATGAAGACAAATTAGACAAAATAACCAAATGCCATGAAGTATGCAAATTTAAATGGTTATTGTTCTACTTGTAATAAATTTGGGCATAGAGCTAGAGAATGTAGAAGATCTATTAAAAATGAGTTTTCATGGGACTATGATGGGGTTCATCACTCAAAAGGAGTGAGTAAGGTTGAGTGTTTTAAATATCATCTTATGGGACACTTTGCAAAACATTGTCTGAACAAGGTAAGACAAGTTAAGTTTCTATCAAGGAGTGTGGTTTGTTATAACTATGAACAAAGAGGTCACATTACTAGATTATGCAAGCAAAGGTCATTAAGTCAAAATGAGTTCTATCAGGCTCTTAGAGTGTAAGGAAGAAGTCATGTTAACTCATGTAAGCCAAAGGTGGTAAGTGTGATTCATGATGAGTCTACAATTCCAAGTAATTTTTTTGCTATGGTAGAGAATGCAACACAAGTTGAAGATTGCCAAGAGCTCTCATTGTCTGCTCATGTTGAGAATGAAGAGACCAAGCTCAAAGAGAAGACCAAGGTGCTAGTTGAGGCAAGTTATGAGATGTGTATGGATCCAAGTGAACATCCTACTATTTTTGAGCAATTATTATTCAAAGTAATTCAATTGTCTTGAGGTTTCAAACTGCAAGGTTGATGCTTCAAATAAAAAGGTATGCCTAAATTCCATAATTGGTCCATGTGTTGTCAATTCTATCTTAAAATAAAAATAGAGTGATATAGAAAAGGAACCAGTTGTCATAGTTTAGACTAAGAAGAAGAAGAACAAGAGAAAGAAGTCTTATAGCTATAAGAGGACTTTGATGGTTACTAAGGAGATGTGGGCCACTCCTGGCTTCACTTCATTTTAGAACATTATGGTGCAAAGGATGTCTCTATCTATTCTTCTTGAGAGAATCTTTTCAGTGGAGTATAAAATGTTGTTGTGGTGTTCTTTAGATGATCTTAGAAGGCTAGAGATGAGTTTTTTCAATTAGAGTAGGTATGTCCAAATGGAAGATATGTTGTGGTGATGTTAGAGTGATGTCATAGCTATATTTGGTCAGTCTACAGGGTCATATTGAAGGTTTTCAAGTGGAAAAAGAGGATTTTTGTTTTGTCAAGATGATTTTTTGCATAGAAAGTCTGTTGACCTTATTCTAGCATGATCTAGGTGGTTTTGTGGTTTAAACGGTTGTTGAAGTCAAATTAGAGATTTTTATTTGCTCTCGGGTTTCCTAGTTTGTGCTTAAAAGTATGTAGGTCCTAAAATTAGTTATAGGATGTATGGATTCCCAAAGATGTGGAAGCTCAAATCTTGGTACATAAGTGTGTAATGGTTTTCTCCAAGTGTTCAATAAGTTTTAGAGGTAGATATTGATTAGAAGGAGGTTTGTTGACTCTATTTGTTTTAAGATTCTAGGGTTTTGTGATTTGATATAAAAGTGATCTACCTTTTGATTTAAGGTATGAGGATTCTTAATAGTTTTAATGGGACAAATGGGTTATCAAATCAATCTTCATAGAGAATTGAAGGTTTTTGGTTCTCAAGTTATTCAAGTCTTTGTCAAGTTAGAGGCCTAATTAGGTAGTTGGTTTGTTAAGGAAGTATATTTAATATAATTATATTGTTGTTTAAAATTGGTGTGATTGAGGAGGCATATGAGAGTGATCTATTTATGAAGTTTTATATCTTGAAGTTGTGTCTACAGAAAGTTTTGAGCTCTACAAGTTTTAGGTAGGGCTATAAGGAGTCTAGACATGCTTAATCTTGAATATGAGATTTTTGTTTAGTTTATCCAAAAGATAAAGGAATTATTATTTAAAGGTATGTTATCATGTTATTTTAGATCATATTTACTATTTGGTATGAAGTTCTGTTGGTGGTCCTTGAGGTGGTTTGAGAGAGAAGGCTAGTAAGCCTATGTGATGGTTCCTCATGGTGTATGGAGATTTGAAGAGGATCAAGTGATGAAATGGCTAATAAACATTATGGAAAGTCCCTCTTAAATGTTTATTGGTACGTTCCATTAGATTTTAGTGTTTTGTGTGGCCTGTCTTCATTGGTTACAATGCTTGGTTGAAGTGAGGGTTGGCATAGATTAAGAAGGATATTTTAACGGGATGAAGAGGTAGGATCAAGGTAAAGGGTAGTTTGTATCATATTTATAAGGTGGTAATCTACTATTGGTGGTATTTTTAGGTCCTTAATATTAATTGGTGCCCACTTTGTCATTATGTCAAAGGGGGAAAAATTTCCTAGTGTGAGAGTGCTTGAAGAGAGAGAAAGTGAGCTGAATGATGTTTGTTAACATCGATGACAAAGGGGGAGATTATTGGAGAGTTTTAAATGATTTCATGGTGATTTAATGGAGGTGTATTTATGAGTGGATAAATTTATTTGACAGCCTAATTGACAATGACAAAGTGTGCAATGTGTTTGTCCTAGTGTGTTTGAAGTTGGCTTAGTTGATCTTCAGTTTTGGCATGATTAGAGATGTTCAGGGATGAGTATGGTGATTTTATAATGTGAAATGGGTCATAAAATTGTCAAGGATGATTAGAGAGCTTTTTTTCATAAGTGGATTTCATATGGTAGTCCATAGTTTTCATCTAGATAGTTTGAGTCTAGTGGCATAAAATTTGAGTAGGCAATTTACTGACATCACTATTGCCATGTGTAGATGAGTCAAGGGGAGTTGCTCATATGGTTGTGATAAAATTAGTCCCTAGTTTCTATGTGATAAATATTTGGTCATGCACCTAAATTAATTCAAATATATGTGGGTGAAAATTTGGGCTCTCATGGATTTTGACAGTGTTTTCTATGTTCAAATAGAGTCAAGTAAACATGTTGATGAAGTCAGAATTCACATGTATGGAGGTTTTAGGAGGAAATGGTCACATGGGTTTTTTTATTATTTTAATTAGTTACTATTTGATAATTATAACTTCATGCACCTAAGCATGACAAAATATATGCAAGTGTGAATTTGGGTTCCCAAGTAGTTTGACATTATTTTCCCATACTTAGCCAAATTTGTATGAGGCAAGAAAGAACTGAGTAAGCAATTTGGTGATGGCATATATCACATGTGTGGAAATTTTAGAACAATATGATCATATGGGTTTATTCAATTTTTATTCTATTTAATTTATGCTAAATTTTATATCATGCACTGAAGCACGCCAAAAGATATTCATATGCAAAGTTGGCCTTCTAGACAAGTTTTTAACATTGTTGGTTCTATGGTAGAAAAATATAAGCAAGAAGATTAATGGTATTATATCTCACAAATGTAAAAGTTAAAGATCAGTTTGACACATGGTTATATTTTCCTATGTGAGGAGACCATATGGTCCAAATTTGAGATCATGCGAGTGAGGTAAAAGTTATTGAGGTTCAAAGATGGCTTCTTAGACAAATTGTGATGGTCCCCATACTTAGTATATTTATCATGAGTTAAATATCAAGACCAAATGAAGATCCAATGGTTAAAATTTGATCATACTATTTTGATCTAATGGTACATGTTGAGTGAGATGGTAATAAGTGCAAGATGTTTAACAGTTAAAGTGCTCAAAAGGCACGCAAGGGTACCAAGTGTCATGATCATGGAGGTTCTATAAAAATCAAATGGTGAGTGATATAAGGTAAAGACCTAACTGATCTATAGATATAAATGGATTTTATGATTCAAAGTTTCCATATTTCATGAGATGAGGTCAATTGTTTAAGGTTTAGTTGTGACCATTTGCATTTGAATATTTGAATTTAACAAAGGAAAAAAGTAGTGCTCTATATTTTGGCCGTATCTTTTGATCTATGTAGAATTTGCTCAGGGTGTAAAAATATAATTTTAGAGGAATCCAAGGAAAATATTAAAATATAAATTTGAAGATCTAATTTTTTTTAAATTCATAAATATTGAGGTTCAAAGTTGACTATGTGTTTGTGTATAGATTGTAAGTGACCCGTAGAAGATTGTTCGAGCTTGTGTTGATGTTGTTTTAATATATCATGATGAATTGGATATTGAGGAGTGTTTTATAATACATAAGGATTCTATATGTGCATTATTAATGATTGACCAATCATGTTAAATATTTTTAAATACGTAGAAGGTGACTGTATGTTCTCTCATAATGATTATGTGTACATAGAGTTATTTGAGAAAATCGTGCTTATGCAAAAGGGTAATGTGATGATAGTTGGAAATTAAGGAAGGCTTATAGATAATTTTTAATCATTACATGAATTTGAAAGTGTTCTTGTGTTCTTAGTTTTCTTAGAGAAGTATCAAAAAGGTGAATGGGTCTCTATAGGACCTAAAAGTGAGTTAGGCCTATTTGAAAGTGGATTGTGCTTAAGTGTGACCCATGTGAGATGCCTTAAGGGTGAAGGCATGTATTGTGGATAATAGGAAATATTGTGATCTTGTTAATTAATTATTTCTCTATAAGTAGTGAAACCAAATGCGTTTGTTTTTAAGATTTTGAAAAGACTTGTGAGAGAGACTTGTGCAAGGTGGATATGAGAGTTGTGGAGAAAAGGAGAGGTAGAGTGCCCAGTTGGATGAGTTGTTAAGTAGAGTGTATTTATGACTATGTGTATGACATATAGGTCATCTTTATTATGTTTAAAAAATGCTCTTTTAGTTTGAAGATATGTGAAGAGGTTTGAGTGTGTATTTGAATATAGTTTGAGTGAAGAAAGAGAGAGATTGTGGCATGCTTATGTGAGAGGCCTATATGAGATAAAGAGAATTTGTGCAGTGGTTTGATAAATATATATCTATCATTAGGTGTCAAAGACATCAATTCTAAGGTGGAGGTGTTCAACAGAGGTTCTAAAGGACTTGATATTCCTTAGGGACAGTTGCTTCTTGTGAAAAAGGTGTTTCACTAAATACCTTTGGTCAAGAGGATATGATCAAGGTTTCTTGGTATAAAGGAGTTGACCAGTCTCCCATTTTTAATTTATTATAGAAAAATATTCCAGGTGTTGTAAGTTTGAGAGTGGGTTTTATTCCCCATGAGGGTTTCCCATAACAACTATGTGTTTGATCTTGTGTATGCATTGAATGAATTAGATCTCTTGTTAATGTTATTTGATCAAGTTGATATATGTTGATTATTTAATAATTTGAAAGGACTGTAATTGTAATTGAAATACCTAGCCTCACTGATTCACCCCCACCCTCTCATTTATTTTAATTCTAACATAAACATAAAATAATGACTGCTTTTATATGGTATAAAATCTAAAATAAACTGGATCAATGAAATATTGAAATTTGAAGAGCAAAGAAGGAATACACATGTAAGTGGGTAAACCATGTTTCCCTCTAAAGTGTTAGAAAATTATTCCCTAATGCATAATATCATGGTTTGATTATACCCTAAAATAAGTACCATTTTTAAAATTATGGGTTAGAAATATAAATGTTGTAACCCTCATGAATAAGGATTAAGCCTAGGCTATTAAGTGATAAAAAACCTCAACTAAACTACTCATTTAATGTATCTTGAACCTCAAGATGGAAATTTGGTGCCTTATACTAGGTTCAAATGTAAACTGATTCAACCAATGTGGATGTATTTTAGATTCAAAATCTTACCTTCAGTACCAAATTAGACAACATCCATGCCCATAATATTATCAACTATCCCAATCTAATCTAGAATATAATAAATCTATATGTCACTCTACCCCAATACGATAAATATGATAATCTATCACATATGCCCTTGCAATTTTTTTACATATGCATTACATATTCCCCAAAAATATCTCTTAATGTATAAACATTTATCCTATAATTTGAATAAACTAATAATCTAAACCCATATGAACCCTCTGAATCATGTAGTCTATCCCAAAATATAAATTATCTATGTATGCAGACTTGGAATCTCTTTGAAAAGATCACTAATATGACCCATTTTTAGGTGAGGTATGTATCTTGTGAATCACTCATCTTAAAAGAAAAGAGTTAAACACATCATGTTATATATAAATATGTAAGCATTTAAAAACATGTTCTAACAAGTGAAAGATATGACATCATAGTAAGAATAGACCATTAAATAATATATTAAATATGTATCCTAAGGCATATAAGTGTCATGTCAATATAAATATATCAGTTAAGCATGTAATACTAATCATCACAAATAGAAGTAGTGAATAATAACATACAAAAAGGTGCATAATATATATCATGACACCACACATAAGTATAAAGGTGTGTGATATGGATCACATGACCATAAGATCATAAACAATTCCTAGATGTATCCACTCATAATCACACAATGTCATGGACATGACACACACAATAAATCCCATGTAATATAAGTCAATATCACACAAGGAAAGAGCTACACACAATGAGAAATCAATGCCTTACTATGAACAATCAATGCCAAACAATAAACAAAGGGTTGTACAAAGAAAGAATCATGTTATAAAGCACTCAATCAATAAATGTCATACATTAAGGCATGATCTACATAAAGAAAGAATGATAAAATGATACATTCAATTAAGTCATGTCACACTATAAGGAAATATCCACACAAAGAAAGAGTCATATAATGATACACTCAATCAAGACATGTCACATGATAATGCAAGAACCACTGAAAAAATAATCAATGATTAGCCTATATGAAATAAAATAGAAACAATGAAGCATATAACAAGTCAAGTTAGTCTACCATGTCAATGTCACAACATATAAAAATAACATATCCATGAAATATAATATTATAAATAATATACGAAATAGAAAATAATAAGTAAGAAATTAATGTAGCTCAACATGATAAATGAAAAGGTCATACAAAAATTTAATTGGTTATAATGTGACCTATAGAATTATATTCCCCTAGCATTGACATGGCCCTTGGTTCTGCTAATGTTCTACATCTATGTAACCATATATCATGTATAATATTTATGTTTTGCATCTCACTCATATGTATTGTGAAATGCATACACATATGGAAAATGATATGTAATCTACCAAACATGTGATAAATTACATAAATCAATGGAAATAACTAAAAAAAAATGTTATGCTTAGGTTATGATTTTGAATTTTTTTTATATCACTAAATAATTTTTTGATTCATCAATCTCAACATTGGAACAACCATGTTTCTGTTTAAATTTTCTTAACATTTCAACTATCTTCTCACTTAATACCTATTTTAACCATTAGCATTTCCCCTTATTTAATGAGTTTGGGGTTTGTTTTTCCATGTAAGTCCTTATTTCTCTAGATGAGGGATCAAATGTGGTGATAAATATTTTTGTGAAAATTCAAATAGAAACACAGTTATTCCAAAAGTTGAGTTTGATTTGTATGGATTGTGTAAGCATAAAATCTTTGATTTTTTAAATTTTTTTCCACTAACTAACAATTTCAACAAGGTGACGCTAACATGTAGGCCATTAAAAAAATAGTGGAATGGAAACCTATCATGAGTGAGTAGTGTTATATGTATCTAAATCTAAATCTGAGAGGTAATCCTATACCATAATATATCTATCATAATCATCATGAATTATAGGATATTGTGTATGATGAGTAACTATAGTTAACAATTTACCCTATGGAATTGTTTGTATAATAGAAACATGTGATTGTGTTCATTATGGAACACATGGTACTATCTATAATACTTTATGAGGATGTGATGGAGTTGATAATGAATACTATGAGTCTTGAATGAACCTCTGATGTAATGGGTGTTGAAGCCATGGTCATCTAGGAAATTAATTAATTTATTATGAACTATCTATGTAGAATGAACTTGAATAGGTTGTATAATTGAATATTGTGGTGGCAATGGTGGAGGAAGAAATGCATCTAGATAAATATGATACTTGTATGGGATCCTAAGAATTGTAACCACCCTAGTTCCAAGTATATAATTCATACATTCATGTAATGAAGATGGTACTACACAAAGCTTATATATCCAAGGATATACTTGTACTCATAAAAAGTGGCATGCTTTCTTTGTGAACTTGAATTATTGAGGTCAGGCATAGATAAATTTTGGATTTATGGGGAAAGGTTAAATACTTATTTGGCTAATTAATTTGAGCTTGTTGAATAAGAAAATCTAATTGGTTTAATTAAATTGTACTAGTGGGATTATGGGATATTTATGTCAAGGGATGAGATTATCTATACCAATATAATTCACATACTTTTTAATACATGTTTAAGATGGAAAAATGAGCATGGATGAGATCTAGAGAGTAGTTTGATTCTAAAATAATAAAATAATGTATCCCTTGGTCTATGTTTCTCTCCTTGAATGGGTTGAAGTTGGGATAAATCACTTATGGTATTTGATCAATTATATCAAGATGGTTTTTCATGGAAATTGTCATCCAAAAGGAGAATAAAATTGGATGAGTCTAGACCTAGTGATGAATAATTAAATCATATTTGAATGTTCTTTGCTTGGAAAGATAATAGGTGAATTTATTTGGCTAATTGGGCTTCATATAACCTTGTATGTTTGCCTAAGGTGTTTAAACCAATAATGGGTGAGTTTGGAATTGAATTTGAGTGAAATAATTGTAACCATATTTTAGAGTCTATGTCACTTTGAATATTCTGTGTTAGGAAAAAATTATTTACTTATAAAAATTTCTTGATCTATGTAGATGTACTTGTTGAGGAAGCGTCATCTAAGGACATGGAACATTTGGTTGATGTTTTATCATTTTTTTACTTATTTTTTATAATATTTTGAAAGTTGTATGACTATTTTTTAAATTTATCTTTAGAAATGTTTTAATTTATAATTTTGTTGGCTAATGTGTTTTGATGACTAATGTCTATCTAGGTGAATATATTTTTATTTGTTTTCAAACTAGCATTTTACAAGTAATTAAATGAACTATAACTATGATTAAAAAATGATGTTGAAAATGAAGAAGGCACATATCTTTTTATGTGCCTTTTTAGAGTATTAAGAAAATGTAAATGAATCAAAATTATAAATTAACTACTTGAATATTGAAATTATAATTTTATAGATGCATAAAAATTCATTTATATGGATGAAAATGCACAATTGATTCCTATTTTGGAATGAATACAAACTAATGATTTTAAATATGTACAACTTTGTATTAGTCTATGATTTTTTGATTTAATGCATGTATCCACATACGTTTGAGCATTAAAAATTATAGTTAAAATAAAAGATTATATTTTTTAATGGTTTGTATTTTTATAATCAAACATGCAGATGGAAATCTTGATCTAGATGTAGTTATTTTTTGAGTTTTTAGATGTATGTAATAATTAAAATTGAATTATTGACTTAATTTTTTCACCTTTCCCAAAATTTTATGTTAATAAAGGTGAAATGTTAGTTGTTATGTGTGTGTGTGTGCACATGTGCGTGCATGTGTGTTTTATGTGATTTATACTAGACTGGATATGGGTTTCTGGAAATAAAATAAATTATATTCTTGAATTATAAAATTAACATGAAAAATTATATGTAGTTGAGTTTCCTATGTGCAAGTGAAATTGTAGGAAAACTAAATGAACTATAATGCAGTAAATTGTATAAAATGATATTATTTTTAGATATGTAAGAAAAATAATCAAAGAAAATATAATATAATTAAGATAGGAAGAACAATAAAGAAGAAATAAAATCCCATAACTTTACCAAAGTAGAGAGCAAATTAGAAGAATAACTTTTTAAAAGTTTGAAAATATCCAAATCCTCATTTTAAAACCTCCCTATTTTTTTCTCAATAATGACCAATGGGTTCTCCAATAAGAGGAATGCCAAACTAGTGGAATTTTAGGAACAAAGTGAATAAAAATAATGGCTCAAATGTGGCTTATTATCACAAATAACATAGTATTGTGATAAAAATTTGTGGATCTCCTTCTCTGAATTGCAATGGCGACTGAAAAGTTGTTGCAAGGCTTGAATTATTCCTCAAGGTAAAAAAATATAATATAGACTATAGCTCTCTCAATTATATATGAAATTTTCAAATATTATTTCATGGTAAACATAGTTATTTATAAGAAATAATGGTTGTTGTATGTAGGAGTTAACAAGATTTGGCTAAGATATTATTAAGGGTGAATTGACGTTAGCTAATTTTGACTTGAGAATGAACCTAAATGACATAGAGTGTTGGTGAACTAATTATAAGGGAATAGGATGTAAATTGAAGGGTAAAACATGTAAAATACAAGAAAACACATGTTTTAGGAGTGAAAATAAGAAGTGCATGCAATGGTAGTGAAACCACTTATATATGTAGACATAAGTTACAAAACCACCACTATAGTTATCAAAGCTTGTGTAAAATTTTCAAAAATATTAGGGTGGTTTGCTAAACCATTGGGGTTATTATGTGAATTGTCATGGTGGTTATGCAAGAATGGTTTTGTCATGCACCTTAGAAACCCTAGGTTTGAAAGATTGAAGTCTAAATTTTATAAGTTTGGCACTTGGGGAAGACCTAAAAAGAGGGAAAATGGAAAATAAGGATGAAAATAGGTTTTGAGAATATTAATGTTTTCTAAGGTCCTTTCATCATCATTCTATGTTAAAAATATTGCACTGTGTAAAATTTAGGTATGTATATATTGCCCACTTGGGGAGGTACCTTGTCATGAGTTAGCTAGGGTCATTTTCCTAAATAGTGACACACTTAAATGAAAAATAAGGTTAGAGAACTTACCTCACTTAGTTTTGAGGCAAAGTGAATCTACTTGAGACACCTTCGATACTTGTAATGAAAGAGTGAAAATCAATTACAAAATCATAAAAAGAACTAAAAATGTGTTAGTTAATAAAAATGAGGGTGAGAGTTACTTATTATGACTTTGCTAAATTTGGGGCTTTAGCCCACTTGTGACAAAATCATGTGAATTTATAGTAGATTTTATGAGCACAATGGAGGATATTCTACTAAAAAATGATATATGATTAGTGAAATTTGAAAATTTTGATGTTAAAATGTTCATATTAGCTAAATAGCTAGGAATACATGATATTTCTAGTTTTAGGTTATTTTTATGTTTTTTTGGTTTTTTGCAAACTAGAGAAATAGTAGAGTAAACTATAATTATTTGTAGACTAAATTATGATTTCTCATTGATAATTAAAAAACCACCAGTATAAAACATAAGTAGTTTCAAAACCATCATGGTAATTGTAAAACCACCATGATGATTTCATAACTACCTCTTGAATATAGTGATAATTTTGCTATAGCAGGGGCTAAGAAATTTTATAAAAGATTTTAATTATCTAAATACCATTTGCATGATTTTAGGGGTTATGTCTAGTGGAGTATGAGTGGATGCCTCATGTGATCAAATTATTATCGACTAAGGAGATTGCCTTTTTAGATAGGCCAAATATTTGGTGGGTGGCCCAAGTTGGGATAGTTTCCCCTACCAATATAATTAATTATAATTTTTTCACTTATTGAGATGTAATATGGAACAACTTATAATTCCCACAGGTCCCAAGAGAGTGTAATATTACATTTGAGGATGTATATAGGATTCAGGGTTTGCCAACTACTAGATGGATATTTAATTTGAGAGAGACTATTGATAGAGCTGAGGCTCGAAGATGGGTGGAATACTTTAGAGATGGTGACATACTTGGTGTGGGTGAAAATTACATCGTTATACTATCAAGGTTGGAGATATAAATGATCCACACTATTTTTAAGGCCATTATTGGTATCTTGATCTTGCGCTTAGTTATGGACAAGGGATAGACAAGTTGATTTAATGTAAAAAACATGAACATGGTTATTCCAAAATCTTTAAGATTGATATGTCTGACTGTGGAGACATAAGGTATCTAATTTTATTTACAACTTGGCTCTAATTTTTAGGATTGTTGTAGAACACATATATAGGAATGTGTGGGCACAATATGTTCTCTTTAGGTAATATAGGACTTGTACCAGATATTGAGATTGGGTGCCTTATCTATTAAACATCTGACCATGATCATGTGTTAGTTTATGAGCACATGATTCCATATCATATAGGATTTTCCATTGGAGATGAAGGGGCCATTAGAACCATGAGGTGGATAAGGATGTCACCTTTAAAAAATGTGCCCAATAAAGTTAGGACCTTAAAATTAGGTGACATGATCACCCAGCCATATTTGGATATGAGATATCTTTGGGAGGATGAGTCCATTACACTTACATCCTATCAAACAACATGTCATGTATGAAATAGATGGGGTAAGGTGTAGCCAATTCCTATGGCATGGAAACCATAGTAATTTATGATATAATATGTATCCAACCTCTGAGTTCATTAGGTCTTCCATAGAGGATACTAAGAGCTCTTGAATTCTAGGTTAAGTAGACCATTGTGGTAGCCATTAAAAATTAGAATACTAATAGAAGGACATGTATATTTTAGAAGAGTAGGAATGGGTAGGTCCTTAGAGTTGGAGGACCTATTTTTCAGTAACCAATAATGGTAAGGTGAGATGCAGGACAAGCCTCTGTAATGTTAGCTCAGGTGGTGCATGGGTCACTAAAAGGAGATAATCAATAACAATAAGCATAAATGGCTATAGGAGGAGGAGATTAGGCTATTATAAAGGCTAAGCAAGTGGATAAGGGGGATGAGGAAACAAAGATGAGATTTGATGAGGAATTTAATCTTGATTGGTATGAGGGAGACCCAAGTAATGAACATTATTATATAAATGCATGAGAAGAGCTTCTTGACATGATTTTACCCACTGGGTTATAAATCAACTTACGATTTTTGGGGTCCTTGCATCACATCTTTGTTCTAATAAATAACTTGTATCAATAACCTAGTTTTATCAACCTACCATAATGGTACAAATTAAGTAAATACACAATATAACAACTTCACTTGGTAAGTAAATAAATCTTAAGCCTTATTAAAAATACATTAGGGATGAATCAAGACTAATAAACAAATTTTATTATAACGAATAATAAAGTTCATGATTCCCTAACCCTTGGGTGATGGGTGTGATCACAAGTTTAACTACTTGAAGATTCCTTCTCAAAGATTCTTTGAGGAATTATAAGTAAGCAAACTAAAAATTACAACTCATATAGACTGAAAAAATTATACAAGGTGCCTCATAATACTACATCTAAAATAGATACACATTTGAATCATTAGTCCAATTCTTAGTAACACATATTGAAATAGGCTTTCACTCTAGTATGTGAAACTAGTTGTAAGGTCGGGGTCATGACAATATTATTCTCTAGTACATATGAAACATAACAAAAATAGGACACAAAATTTAAATTCTTATTCCTGTCCCAAATGTAACATTCAAAACATACCAAGAAATCATAATATCCTTATATCCACTTACACCACAGTGTGCATGCAAGAAGCAATGTGATATTTTTTTTAATTTTCCCTAATAGTTCATATTCATATAAAAATATCCTAGGTTGTGCGAAGCATTTGTTAATTTAACCTTCTAAATAACTCCAGCCAAATTTCCATAAGTCATAGCCTATCCATTTTACACTCCAATTTTAACAAGAATAAAACCTAGTAGAAATATCCTTGACCATATCATATTCAAACAAGAAAAGCATTCAATTTTCCAACTAAAATT